>CM077115.1:222031290-222188963 GCA_039619475.1 Icerya purchasi | reverse complement strand
TAAAAAAAAACGAACTAGCACAAGCAGATCAGAGTTGCAACATACGAGTGGAGATATATTCTCGAGAACAACAGCTTGATTATAAAAACGTCGAAGATACATGTATCTATCTGTGAACAATATCACATCAAACATAAAAAGGTTGACTAAAAGATTATTATTTTCTTTTTTCGTTCATTCTCGCCACTATTACCACTGCGCCCCCACTGTCAAGACCTCTAAACATACATTACTAACCTCGCCAACACTATAATATTTTTTTCTCTGTGTTACTAAATTAACCCAACTATATTTTTATTCATTTGTTACACAAACATTTGTTCAAATCTTTTGTAATATATCGTACATTACATTTATAGCCCACAGACACTACTTGCTTCATTACCACGAATACATCTCTTTCATGGTCACTTATCATAACATAGTTTTTCCCTGAAATTGTAAAAAATTCTCTTCGTTCCATTCTTCCAAGTTTCCAAATTTCAAATCATGCATAATTATTTAAGAATCAAATTAAGTTTATTTTATCATTTCCAAAAAATTAATCATCTCTGTACAAGGCATTAACTCATTTTTCAAACAAACATATTATTTTTTTAATCTACATACATATCATTTTTATCATTCAAATTTTTTTCTGAATTCACAAATAGTTAACCTATAGAAAACATATTATTGTAATCATACATGACGAAGTCACTCCTCATAATTACATCATGAATTCATTTTTTTTTCATTTTTTTTTTTTTTTACCATCATGAATTGTAGTAGTGTTTTTAATTTTTTTATTTTCCATACATGACAAAAGCAATACAATCACGACATCTATGAATACACACCATATGCTTCCAATAACCTATCATGCATTTTTTTAAATTAGTCCAAGCATACTATTTTTTCAATAACAAAGCCGATCATACATAATTTTTTTCTTCTATATAATCACTAATCTATGAAAACACTTGATTCGTTTTACTCATACTGTAGCAACCACTCCTTTTCCCTCATGCTAACAAACTTCAAAATTTAATAATATAACACGAAATTAATCTAAATATCTGTTCATGCTATTAAAATTAATATATCAATCTTTACATTCCTTTTGTACATTTCTGAAAAAATCCTACAACATGTTTTAAAATTAATCGAAGTATACTATTTTATTACCTAAAATCAATTATTCTCTCATACAGTTTTTTCCAATCATCCATAATGTTTTTTCTGTATTGTCATTATTACAAAGTCATACAAAACAACAACACATTTTTAATCATAATGAATCCTTCATTCCATTCCGTTCATGCTATATACCATTATCATTCATTTCACGTTATGAAATTAGTCTAAATATACATTCATGCTAGCAAAGTTATTATCTCACCCTTTGCATTGTCCCAAGATGATTTATTTGACATTTTTTCTTAAATTTCCCTCATACTATTATTTTTGAAATGTAGGATGATGACTATGATTAGAATTCATGATTATGAAGAGAGAGATGCATGGTGAAATTGTATTGTCATTATATGCGAGATGATGTGTGTTTGTGGGTGAGTATGGATGCATGTAAAATATATGAGTGTGTTAGTAGAAAACATCCGTTCATGCGTGAACACAGGTACAGATACAGTTATAGAATGAGAGAGGTAAAAATATATATTTGTTATGTTTGATATGTGCATGATAAAGAGGTTAACAAAGAATAATCACATTACCCCTCACAACTTAGACATTGAGTTTTACCTTTGCAATATTTTAGATGTAAAGCAGTGACATTGACATGTGGTAAACGTTTTTCATCACTTTTGACTAATTATAACCAATTTTCCAACATTTCTCTTCGTTTTTCCTACATTTTTAATACTTTTACACCGTTTCAGTCATTTTTGCTATTTAATGCCATTTTTTCCAGTGTTTTTACCACCTTTCTCACAATTTTCATCATTCTTTCATCATCTTTGTTAGGTTTTTTCTTACAACTCTTTAATATTTCGATCGTTGCTAGTGATAACCATCATTATTTATGCTTTCAATCCTTCACTTCAGCAATGCACACATACAGCTTAGCAATCGCCGCAGCCATTGAACGTTGTAGGACTGCAATCGTGATCTCCATTTGATTATTGGGATTTAAAAGTCACATCTTTGAACGCTTGATCTAATGCATCAACATGATTTTTTTTGTATTCGCCCACCTGCTGCTGGAGGTTCCACTTAATATTCTCAACAGACTATCATACAGTCGTTTAACAAGAGAATCTGTAAGACCCGAGACATTTACTTAACGTTTTCCCAACACATTTACAGACATACCCTGTACACTAAGGAAATCTTTAAACATCTCTGTAACCATTCCTTTTAAGCTGGCGGGAGCAAGGAACTCCTATAAACGTTTATCAATCAGCACTTCATCGTTCATCGCCCTGGTTTCACTCGCCGTTGCACAGACATGTAATAAACATTTTCTTCTTTTACAATTTTCTTATGCTATAACACTATTACGTCATTTTTCCTCGTTTCTAACTAATTGTAACCAGTTTTCCATTATTTCTTAGCATGTTCTTCTGTTTAGGACCTTTTGCGCTATTTTTTCATCAATTTATGTTATTTCACATCGTTTTTCTGGTGATTTTAGTGCCTTTCACACAATTTTACTAATTATTTTCGACTATTTCTTAGCATGTTCTTCTGTTTAGGACCTTTTGCGCTATTTTTTCATCAATTTATGTTATTTCACATCGTTTTTCTGGTGATTTTAGTGCCTTTCACACAATTTTACTAATTATTTTCGACTATTTCTTAACATGTTCTTCTGTTTTAGGTCCTTTTTGCACTATTTTTTCATCAATTTATGTTATTTCACATCGTTTTTCTGGTGATTTTAGTGCCTTTCACACAATTTTACTAATTATTTTCGACTATTTCTTAACATGTTCTTCTGTTTTAGGTCCTTTTTGCACTATTTTTTCATCAATTTATGTTATTTCACATCGTTTTTCTAGTGTTTTACTACCTTTCACACAATTTTACTCAATTTTTCCCCATCTTTGAAGATTTTTTTTTTTCATTTATCTCATACATTATATCTCCGAATGTGACGATTAGCTATCCTTTTAAGTACATTTTTTTAATTCGATATAAGTGAGGAGTACTTTTCAGGTCGACATGTATACTTCATGATATGACATTCAATTCATTATTAATCTATGTTTCAACAGGTTTGTGGTCGGTTGTTGGAGGTTTACAGAACTTTCTGTTGCATTGCTTATAGTATAATGGTTCTTGTGTGCTAGTGAGATGATGGTGTTTTGTGGGGAATAATAAACATGGGAAAGAGAAGGAGTGCGCCCCATCAAGCAGGGGGGAGTGATGCTTCGTAATTAACTTGGGTATTGCGCGCATTGCATGGCAGTTATAATATGCTCGAGCAAAAATTAGTCGCTGTACTCGCATGGTGTTCATGTTATTCATTAAATGTTCACACTGAGAGATGCAATAGGCTCATCGACAGATGGATCCATGCTATCATTTCGATTTTTATAATTGTAATCTGCACTGAGCATGTATGTATTACAACGAACCCATCAACTCTGTTACAGATGGTAATGTTTGAGGATAGATAGTGAAACGTTCATTAGAACATGAATGTGTATACAAAGTGTTGTTACATCACATGTATGTCATCAAATTAACTAAAATGTTGCGTCTATAGTAAAAAAAGAAATGAGGGTTTTTCCCTAAGAGGGCGACTATAATAAAATTGATGCGATTTTAGATGGAAATGGGAGTATTTTACAGTAAAAACGCTGTTTTGCACCTAAATGGTGAATATTCTGGAGGTTAAACGGCATTTTTCACACAAAATTGATGTTTTTTTATAAATGTGGCTATTTTACTCCTACATGGAGTAATTTCTGCATGAGGAGTACTTTTTGGACTGACATGTATACTTCTTGATGTGGTATTCATTTCATTCTGAAGCTATGTTTGAACAGCTTTGTAAATGGTTGGGGGGGGGGGGGGGGGAAGTTTACAGAACTTTTCTGCTGCATCAGTTATAAGATAATAGTTTTTATATGCTAGTGAGATGAAGGTATTTGGTTAGGAATAATAAATATGGGTAAGAGGTGGAGTGCATCCCAGTCAAGCATGGGAGAGTATTGTTTGGGAATTAACTCCATTATTTGCACACATTGCAATACAATTATAATCAGTTTGGTCAAAATTACTTGTTATATTTCGTTCATGTTATACATTAAACATTCACACTGAGAAACGGACTGGACTCTTCGACATCAAGGTCCATGCGATCATTACACTTTTTTTCAACAATTTGTGACGTTTCATACTATTTTTTAATGTTTTGAACGGCTCTTATGATGTATTTCAGCACATTTTCACAGGTACAAAGTTCGTAATGCGAAATAATTTGAATTATTTCGACAGTCTTTACACACAAATAAAATACTATACCATTAACACACTCAACATGAAACAAATCATTACAAATAGAAATAAACAACGAAGTTGCTCAGAAATTTTAATGAAATTCAAGAAGCATAGTGTATATGAAAATGAATATATTCTTTAAATCAACACTCCAAACTTGCAGTTTCAGAATTATATCAGAACCTGACTAAGAACCCCGTTGTTCCTTTTGCTGCATATATATGTATGTAATCATATATTATTAAATTATACATATAACTACATATGTACATATATATATTTAAATATCTACATATATACATACATATATCTACATATATACACATATATATCTACATAAATACATATATATATCTACATATATACATAAATATATCTACATATATACACATATATATTTAAATAAATACATATATATATCTACATATATATACATATATATGCAGCAAAAGGAACAACAGAGTTCTTAGTCAGGTTCTGATATAATTCTGAAACTGCAAGTTTGGAGTGTTGATTTAAAGAATATATTCATTTTCATATACACTATGCTTCTTGAATTTCATTAAAATTTCTGAGCAATTTCGTTGTTTATTTCTATTTGTAATGATTTGTTTCATGTTGAGTGTGTTAATGGTATAGTATTTTATTTGTGTGTAAAGACTGTCGAAATAATTCAAATTATTTCGCATTACGAACTTTGTACCTGTGAAAATGTGCTGAAATACATCATAAGAGCCGTTCAAAACATTAAAAAATAGTATGAAACGTCACAAATTGTTGAAAAAAAAGTGTAATGATCGCATGGACCTTGATGTCGAAGAGTCCAGTCCGTTTCTCAGTGTGAATGTTTAATGTATAACATGAACGAAATATAACAAGTAATTTTGACCAAACTGATTATAATTGTATTGCAATGTGTGCAAATAATGGAGTTAATTCCCAAACAATACTCTCCCATGCTTGACTGGGATGCACTCCACCTCTTACCCATATTTATTATTCCTAACCAAATACCTTCATCTCACTAGCATATAAAAACTATTATCTTATAACTGATGCAGCAGAAAAGTTCTGTAAACTTCCCCCCCCCCCCCCCCCCCCAACCATTTACAAAGCTGTTCAAACATAGCTTCAGAATGAAATGAATACCACATCAAGAAGTATACATGTCAGTCCAAAAAGTACTCCTCATGCAGAAATTACTCCATGTAGGAGTAAAATAGCCACATTTATAAAAAAACATCAAATTTTGTGTGAAAAATGCCGTTTAACCTCCAGAATATTCACCATTTAGGTGCAAAACAGCGTTTTTACTGTAAAATACTCCCATTTCCATCTAAAATCGCATCAATTTTATTATAGTCGCCCTCTTAGGGAAAAACCCTCATTTCTTTTTTTACTATAGACGCAACATTTTAGTTAATTTGATGACATACATGTGATGTAACAACACTTTGTATACACATTCATGTTCTAATGAACGTTTCACTATCTATCCTCAAACATTACCATCTGTAACAGAGTTGATGGGTTCGTTGTAATACATACATGCTCAGTGCAGATTACAATTATAAAAATCGAAATGATAGCATGGATCCATCTGTCGATGAGCCTATTGCATCTCTCAGTGTGAACATTTAATGAATAACATGAACACCATGCGAGTACAGCGACTAATTTTTGCTCGAGCATATTATAACTGCCATGCAATGCGCGCAATACCCAAGTTAATTACGAAGCATCACTCCCCCCTGCTTGATGGGGCGCACTCCTTCTCTTTCCCATGTTTATTATTCCCCACAAAACACCATCATCTCACTAGCACACAAGAACCATTATACTATAAGCAATGCAACAGAAAGTTCTGTAAACCTCCAACAACCGACCACAAACCTGTTGAAACATAGATTAATAATGAATTGAATGTCATATCATGAAGTATACATGTCGACCTGAAAAGTACTCCTCACTTATATCGAATTAAAAAAATGTACTTAAAAGGATAGCTAATCGTCACATTCGGAGATATAATGTATGAGATAAATGAAAAAAAAAAATCTTCAAAGATGGGGAAAAATTGAGTAAAATTGTGTGAAAGGTAGTAAAACACTAGAAAAACGATGTGAAATAACATAAATTGATGAAAAAATAGTGCAAAAAGGACCTAAAACAGAAGAACATGTTAAGAAATAGTCGAAAATAATTAGTAAAATTGTGTGAAAGGCACTAAAATCACCAGAAAAACGATGTGAAATAACATAAATTGATGAAAAAATAGTGCAAAAAGGACCTAAAACAGAAGAACATGTTAAGAAATAGTCGAAAATAATTAGTAAAATTGTGTGAAAGGCACTAAAATCACCAGAAAAACGATGTGAAATAACATAAATTGATGAAAAAATAGCGCAAAAGGTCCTAAACAGAAGAACATGCTAAGAAATAGTCGAAAATAATTAGTAAAATTGTGTGAAAGGCACTAAAATCACCAGAAAAACGATGTGAAATAACATAAATTGATGAAAAAATAGCGCAAAAGGTCCTAAACAGAAGAACATGCTAAGAAATAATGGAAAACTGGTTACAATTAGTTAGAAACGAGGAAAAATGACGTAATAGTGTTATAGCATAAGAAAATTGTAAAAGAAGAAAATGTTTATTACATGTCTGTGCAACGGCGAGTGAAACCAGGGCGATGAACGATGAAGTGCTGATTGATAAACGTTTATAGGAGTTCCTTGCTCCCGCCAGCTTAAAAGGAATGGTTACAGAGATGTTTAAAGATTTCCTTAGTGTACAGGGTATGTCTGTAAATGTGTTGGGAAAACGTTAAGTAAATGTCTCGGGTCTTACAGATTCTCTTGTTAAACGACTGTATGATAGTCTGTTGAGAATATTAAGTGGAACCTCCAGCAGCAGGTGGGCGAATACAAAAAAAATCATGTTGATGCATTAGATCAAGCGTTCAAAGATGTGACTTTTAAATCCCAATAATCAAATGGAGATCACGATTGCAGTCCTACAACGTTCAATGGCTGCGGCGATTGCTAAGCTGTATGTGTGCATTGCTGAAGTGGAAGGATTGAAAGCATAAATAATGATGGTTATCACTAGCAACGATCGAAATATTAAAGAGTTGTAAGAAAAAACCTAACAAAGATGATGAAAGAATGATGAAAATTGTGAGAAAGGTGGTAAAAACACTGGAAAAAATGGCATTAAATAGCAAAAATTGACTGAAACGGTGTAAAAGTATTAAAATGTAGGAAAAACGAAGAGAAATGTTGGAAAATTGGTTATAATTAGTCAAAAGTGATGAAAACGTTTACCACATGTCAATGTCACTGCTTTTACATCTAAAATATTGCAAAGGTAAAACTCAATGTCTAAGTTGTGAGGGTAATGTGATTATTCTTTGTTAACCTCTTTATCATGCACATATCAAACATAACAAAATATATATTTTTACCTCTCTCATTCTATAACTGTATCTGTACCTGTGTTCACGCATGAACGGATGTTTTCTACTAACACACTCATATATTTTACATGCATCCATACTCACCCACAAACACACATCATCTCGCATATAATGACAATACAATTTCACCATGCATCTCTCTCTTCATAATCATGAATTCTAATCATAGTCATCATCCTACATTTCAAAAATAATAGTATGAGGGAAATTTAAAGAAAAAATGTCAAATAAATCATCTTGGGACAATGCAAAGGGTGAGATAATAACTTTGCTAGCATGAATGTATATTTAGACTAATTTCATAACGTTGAAATGAATGATAATGGTATATAGCATGAACGGAATGGAATGAAGGATTCATTATGATTAAAAATGTGTTGTTGTTTTGTATGACTTTGTAATAATGACAATACAGAAAAAACATTATGGATGATTGGAAAAAACTGTATGAGAGAATAATTGATTTTAGGTAATAAAATAGTATACTTCGATTAATTTTAAAACATGTTGTAGGATTTTTTCAGAAATGTACAAAAGGAATGTAAAGATTGATATATTAATTTTAATAGCATGAACAGATATTTAGATTAATTTCGTGTTATATTATTAAATTTTGAAGTTTGTTAGCATGAGGGAAAAGGAGTGGTTGCTACAGTATGAGTAAAACGAATCAAGTGTTTTCATAGATTAGTGATTATATAGAAGAAAAAATTATGTATGATCGGCTTTGTTATTGAAAAAATAGTATGCTTGGACTAATTTAAAAAAATGCATGATAGGTTATTGGAAGCATATGGTGTGTATTCATAGATGTCGTGATTGTATTGCTTTTGTCATGTATGGAAAATAAAAAAATTAAAAACACTACTACAATTTCATGATGGTAAAAAAAAAAAAAAATGAAAAAAAAAATGAATTCATGATGTAATTATGAGGAGTGACTTCGTCATGTATGTTTACAATAATATGTTTTCTATAGGTTAACTATTTGTGAATTCAGAAAAAAATTTGAATGATAAAAATGATATGTATGATAGATTAAAAAAATAATATGTTTGTTTTGAAAAATGAGTTAATGCCTTGTACAGAGATGATTAATTTTTTGGAAATGATAAAATATACTTAATTTGATTCTTAAATAATTATGCATGATTTGAAATTTGGAAAACTTGGAAGAATGGAACGAAGAGAATTTTTTTACAATTTCAGGAAAAACTATGTTATGATAAGTGACCATGAAAGAGATGTATTCGTGGTAATGAAGCAAGTAGTGTCTGTGGGCTATAAATGTATGTACGATATATTACAAAAGATTTGAACAAATGTTTGTGTAACAAATGAATAAAAATATAGTTGGGTTAATTTAGTAACACAGAGAAAAAATATTATAGTGTTGGCGAGGTTAGTAATGTATGTTTAGAGGTCTTGACAGTGGGGGCGCCAGTGGTAATAGTGGCGAGAATGAACGAAAAAAGAAAATAATAATCTTTTAGTCAACCTTTTTATGTTTGATGTGATAATTGTTCACAGATAGATACATGTATCTTCGACGTTTTTTATAATCAAGCTGTTGTTCTCGAGAATATATCTCCCACTCGTATGTTGCAACTCTGATCTGCTTGTGCTAGTTCGTTTTTTTTCTTTGAACATGCTGTGTCTCGTAAACTACTAGGTTTTCTACCTGTTGCTCTATTGATCAACACACCTCATAGACGAATTCTTCATCATGCTCATGCTCGTAACATGGTAGAAGTGATTTTATCATATCATCCGGTTTTAATCTATCTGTAGAAATGCATAAATGTCTCCAACACAACTTGGAAATAATGTAATTATCATTTCTTTGGTGGCTGTAATGAACAACTGACTTAAATCATTTATATTGAGATTATTCATAAGCTTCAGCGGATGGAAAACATGATCGTACCAGGCCTTCATTACCATAACGTTTTTCGCTGCACAATGAAAACTATCATTCTCATTATGATGTTTACAGGTTATCAAATTGCTTATATCAAAATACTCTTCATGTAGATTCTCAATACTATGTAGTCGAAAGACTTTATCCATATTAACGATTCCATAGTCTAAATCACTCAACAATTCAGACTTTTCGTTAAGTTCCATTAGTATAAGTTTAGCATATACCGTTAAAATATATATGCGAGCTCTCGGTTTTTGAGATATTATCGTGAATATATCGCGTGCCATAAATGTTTCTTCCCGACAGGGAAATAATGAAGGATTTTTCAAGTGATGACTCATCGAAGAACATTGTAAATGTGGCGTTTTTGATGAATGCCATGCTCTGCTTGGCTTATACAGTGTATGCAAACACTTTCCGCCAGACATATCAATCATTGCTAGTTCGGTTACTCGAAAACCATAATCACAATCTATATGGATGCTGATATCTACAAAATATTCCGCTATATCTGCTTGTTCTGATAATAATACAGGACCAATGATATTATGTACAGAAGATGTTGATCCTTCTGCTGTATAACCATCATCTGATTGCTGTGATTGAGGTGATGAAGTTGTATGCGAGACACTATCACTCGAAAATGAATTCTGAATAAATTCGTCGACTTTAATATCAATCGAATCGGTATTGTTATTCATGTTTGAATAATATTTTTAACTTTTTACTAAGAATGTAGAAAATTATTACTTTTAATGTTAGAGCAAACTTTTATTAATGCGTGAAGAACACAGCTTCAACAAATTCTACACGTTTAATGTAACACTAATACTGACTGCCTGAACAGATCCTTTCGAGATTCTAGCTCGATGCATGTCTTTGAAGAGGGCGGGTTGCACCAGAAAAACCACATTCCATTGGTGAAAGCTGGTTGCATACGCAAATGAACGAAATTTACAGGTGATCTTTAGGTTATGGGTGTTTGTGTGTAGGTGTGTACATGTCAACCGGTTTTTCTACAAAAGATATGAAGGAGAAGATCCGGGCAGACTCGATGACCTTGACACAAGATCGAAATCAACGACATAGCAACATTCATGCAAGGAAATAAGCAGAGTACCTTTGAATTATGAGCGTATGCGGACATATTGGGGGAAAATATGGAAGATATTGAAAAAAAAAAAAATATTTAGAGTTTGAAAAAAATGAAATAATCTTAAACTAACAGATTCGAAAAAAATTATTATGAATGATGAGAAAATCATTGTTAGCAGATGGATGCGTGGGAATGAATGGTATGGATTCACCGTAGTTTCAGGGGGGGGGGGGGGGATGTACTCATGAAAAATAATAGAAAAGAATTTAAGTTTGTGTAGGCTGGATAGGGGAGAGGGAAAATATGAAACAGCGTTAAATAAAAATATACTCGAATTAATTTTTGAATACTTACGATTGGAAAAAGACTTTAGAGGGGAAAAAATATATTTTAGACTAATTCCATAATACATAGACATGAAAAATTATTATGAACAATATGAGGAATACCGTTAGAAGATGTTTACGTAATCATACTAGTGAAGATATCAATGGATTTATTTTTAGAACCTGAGAAAAAAATAAAATAAGAAAATTATCAACGGACGGAGGAAATGATTGACAGCGAAAAAAAATATATAATTAGGCTGATTCTATAATATTAGACTTGAAAAAGTTATTATGAACGATAAGAGAACTACCGGTAGCAGATGAATGCGAATGAAGGAGTGGCTAATACATTGACAGATTAATTTTTAGAATCGGAGAAACAAAAAAAATATAAAAATTATGAACGTTCAGAAGAAATAAACAGAAGCGTAAAAGAAAAATATACTTAGGCTAATTCTTTAATATTTTGACTCGAAAATAAAATATGTACGAAGTGTTGGTGTTGGTGTGTGTGTGTGTGTGTGGGGGGGGTGATATCGCGGCGTTTATTTCGGCGGCGACCGGAGCGTGTGTGGAATAGTACAGTGTACCTTTGTACAGGTTAACTCAGTGATTGATATGAGTGCAGGAATGGACGGTGTGCTTTTGCAATGAACGGAGAATATGTAAAAATATAAAAAAAATATCAACGGATTAAGTATAAGATCGGAAGCGTAAAAAGACGAAAAATATGTATCAGGTGGCGGTGTATATGTGTGCGTGTGTGAACGTGTAGCGATCGTGAACAGGTTTCTATCGGTGGCGTGTGAGAGTGTGCATAGATGATCGGCTAGTTAATTTCGAACGAACGACTGGAATTCACCTCACCTGGTGACAGTTTCAACTAGTTGCTGGAACATTTAAATATTTCCATTACAGCCGCGGTCGCGCTTACATAATACATCTCGTACCAGCACACTCACCCGCTCTTATTCGACTGATGGAACGTTCAAATATTTTCCTTAAAAATAAAATTTAAAAAAAAAAAATGTCGGAACGGAGCACGACTCGGAAAATTCCTTTAAATTTTGGGTTCTAAGTGTTGAGATTCAAACGTTTTTATCACTCCAGCAAAATTTTACCCCTCCCAACCTCGAAAAATGAAAGTTAAAAATTATGTTGTATACATTACAAGCACAGTCATGTATAATACATACACATCATGATAGAAGGCGCGGGTATTGGAAAGCGAGTACACTGCTAAGGCTATGTTGAATATATGCGTGGAAACGGTGCGAGCGCATTTACAGATAACAGTATGAATGGGGAATCGGGAAAAATTTGAAGAAATTTTGGGGAAACTTGGGTGAATTTTAACCATATGGATACAAATTGGGGTGAACTTTCAGCACCTGTACACTAATTTGGGTGAATTTTGTCTACCTTGATGGGAATTAGGGATCGAATTAGCGGAACTGTCCAGGAAAATTGGGGGGGAGGAACTGTGGGGGGGCTTGGGTTATATTTGATTGCATGGACATAAATTGGGGTGAATTTTGGACACCTGGACATAAATTGGGGTGAATTTTGGACACCTTGACATAAATTGGGGGTGAATTTTGGACACCTGGACATAAATTGGGGTGAATTTTGGACACCTGGACACAAATTGGGGTGAGTTTTGAGCACTGGGGGACAAATTGGGGTGAGTTTTGAGCACCGGGGGACAAATTGGGGTGAATTTTGAGCACCGGGGGACAAATAGGGGTTGGTGACGTCCGACCCGCCAGCTTGCCCATTTATACACTACTTACGCCATCTATATTTGAATAAAATTACTACTACTTCTTTTACAATACACAAATAATCAAACAACATGGTCGTGATGTTTATAAAATTCATTACAGAAATTCTTAAGGAAAAAGGAAAAATAATATAACAAACTACAAGGAAATTTATTGCCAAACTTTGAACGAAATATCATGTGTAAAGTTCTGAATCATCCTTCACATATCTAAATAAGTTAAATAAATAAATTAATATCATTATAATATTCACAATATATTATTATTATATATATATATAGTAAATATATAGTGTGTGTGTTTAACTACTAAAGGCATTTGTCGCTGCAGCCATTGTGTTTGATAGCCATTATTCTAAGTTCTTTTTTTTTTTTTTTTCCCATCACAACTGACCGGTTTTAGTGGTCATTTAGAGATTAATTTATTGCGATAAAGAATGTTTTGTGGGGGGATAGTACTCAGCAGTACTCCCTCTGAACTTTATAATGGCTGGACAAGGTCTAGAGGCTTATTTCGCCACAGTTTACGTATTTCACCGGAGTTATCCAGCAGATTGTTAGCAAGTGGGTTCATATGGATGCTAAGTCGGGCAACATGTTTATTTGCTTGTTTTTTGATTTCATCCTCCACAGACATGACATTCAAGTCATTATGGAGGGTATAATTTGAGACGTACCAGGGGGCTGCAGTAATGGTTCTCAGTACCCTATTTTGATATCGTTGTATTTTCTGTAAATTCGATGTTTTTGCGCAGCCCCACAGCTGTATACCGTACAGCCAGATCGGTTTTAGAGCTATTTTATATAATAGAGTTTTATTGTCTAACGATAAGCCCGATCTCTTAGCTAACAACCACGACATGGTACTAGTTTTAAACCTCAAATGCTCCATTTTTTTTTGAATGTGAGTACCCCAGGTCAGCCTAGCGTCCAAGTGCATGCCTAAATATTTTACGTTATTGGCATGTGGTATTACGACGTTATTTATTTTGATTGTTCAATTTTTCGATTTGTGAATGAAATATGCGTCGACTTACTTTCATTGACTACTATGCGTCATCGTTTTAGCCAAGTTTCCACATGCCGAAGTGATTCCTGCAGTTTTTCTGTGGCTGTGTTTTCACACTTATCAACGGCCAGGATGGCTGCGTCATCCGCGTACAAAGCTACTTCTCTATTATCCAGCATCGGGAAGTCGGTCATGTAGATCAGGTACAATATTGGATCCAGAACGCTCCCCTGTGGAACCCCGGCCCTTATCGGAAAAATATCTGAGTATTCATCGGTTATTTTCACTCGAAAATATCTTTCTTGTATATATGATTTAAATAGTAGATAGAAGGAGTGAGGAAGCAGAAGTTTAATTTTATACAATAATCCTTGATGCCATACCCTATCGAAAGCCTGCTGGACATCCAGAAACGCGGCCGTACAAATATTCTTGTTTTCCAAGCTATTTTCAATAATCTTTGTTAATCTGTGAACCTGTTCTATAGTGTTATGGTTCTTACGAAAACCAAATTGAAAATCGGGAATAATTGTATTGTTAGATAATATTGGAAACAACCGTTTTAAAATTAATTTTTCCAGTATCTTTGAGAGGACAGGAAGCAACGAGATGGGTCTGTATGATGATACCACCTCAGACGGTTTTCCAGGCTTCGGTATAACAATTATCTGTGAGAACTTCCAAGCTAGTGGGAAATATTGATTGCGAAGAACAGCGTTATATATTTGTGTTATAAATACAATACTTTTGCGTGGTAACTCATTTAAAAGCTCTGCTGTGATTAAGTCAAATCCGGGGCACTTTTTCCGTTTCATATTTTTGAAGAGTTGCTGTTCTAAGTTCTTGATATTTATTTATGTTCCTATCCATTATAGATGCTCGTGGTCTTCCTCTCGGCTTTTTACCTGTAACTTTTCCCTCTATTGTATTTTTTTTATGAAATTGTTGTGTCATTCCTATCAGTTTTATTTTCCGTTTATCAACATGATTTAATAAACTTCTTTTTTCATCTATTTCTTCTAGGATTCTGTTATTTGTTTTTATTTCATTCCAAGACAATATTTCAACAAATTTGTCATACAGGTCATCCGAATTAGAAAACCGAAAAAAATTTATCTTTATTTAAACATTTTTATTCTTCTATTTATCCCAAATACTGGCAAAATTTTATTTTTGCTTAAAATTTATATCAGTGAGTCAATTTTTTCCGCTCTTTTAACCAATATCCTAAACAACTCGATTTTTCGGCTAGGCCAATAATGCAAAAATTTGTATAAATATTTGTTCATGTTGGCCGGTTTAACGTTAGAAATACTTATGCTACCGATCTCTTTTCTTTATGACAAAACATTTAAAAATTCCAACGCACTATTCATTTTTCTACGGAAGGGAATTTTATATTTAGTCCTGCAATCAGTAAGAAAACACGCTATAAAAAACAAATAAACAATTACTGTCTTTGGCAACGTTAGACAGAGTGCGGCAGAATTATCGCGAGAAGGCGTAGTTAAATTTGCGCAATTTGCTCCACTGTGTATCATGAATCATATTTTAGTTATGACGGTTAAATACGACTTACGTGTTTTTCCTTCGAAATATTTTTAATATTTATCGCTTTCAATAATCAACTGTGAAATAGAACACGTTCCTTCCTAATATTAGATTCTATAAAGAGTATACCATGATCGATATCAGTCAGTTAAGGTAGGCTGACTGTTTTTTTTCAGTTCCTTAAATTAACACCGTAGATGAAATTGATTTTAAGATTTCTTGAATTATAGTCCTTGCGCTGTCAGTCGAATTTTTTCGTACATGCGCAAACTTCTCTCTTACCTTTAAATTTTTTTTTCCTGCTGAATATGTTACAATAGCTTCTGAAGTTATACAGGGAGTATGAAATTCCTTTAGTCATTCCTAATAATTCGTCGTTCTTTTTCTTCCTTTTTCAAAATTTTTTATAATAACTGCATCTTATATACGACCGCATTTTTTATTTATCTTTATTTTATTAGTAATTTTTAAATGTTATATATTTTCTTTCCATAAAAATACTCTACAAATTACCATTTAGCTGTCTTATTTTTTCCTTTTACAGTTTCCTAAGGTATCTTTTCTTTAATGTGCGGTAGCGCGATTCTAACTTGTTTTTTTTTGGGGGGGGGGGGGGGTCGTTTACAAGGACATTGGCCCAAGAACAAAGGAAAAAGGACACAAGAGACTCAGATCTTTACACGATTAGAGATAGCCGACAAAAAGGAATCAAGAGCCTGGACAACAAAAGGAGAAGGAAGGGAGAGAAAGAACGAAGCACTATGTGGAGTGGGAATACCAATTTGTAAAAGTGAGGAGTAGAAAGATTCGAACTTGATTCTACTCGAACGAAACATCACTGTCCAACCAACTTCGTCACGGTAGCCTGTCACTCGAGTTATAAGGCATCTGTTTCTTTCATGCTGGATTTTTTTTTTTTTTTTTTTGAACTTGACGTAGTTTTCTATTATTAGTATATCCCGCATCTTTATCAATAAGCGTATTCTGTTTATACTTTTTGGGGGTGTTCGACTACAAGAACAGTACCGACCCGTAAACATTATAAAAAATGATTTATTCAAATTTTGATCCAATCAAAGATAGAAATAATAAAAGGACTAAGATCCGGGGAGTAATAGAAAGTGTTGGAAACGAAAGAACCAAAAGCAGCATTATGCGGAGTGAGAATATTGAGATTAAGGAACTGAAAATACAGTAGGGAAGGTTCAAAAAGGATATGGTTAGAGGTGCATCTTTGATTATCATTAGGAAAGTGCAGAGGGCAATATAGATAATTTACAAATAACGATATACGAAGAACGTAAACTGTGATCAAAAGGAAGCCTTGCGCAAGGAAGGTATTGTGAATAGCGTCGTTTTATTTTTCTTCGCCTTCCATTAATCATTTGATATTTTTTGTAAATACTTAACCTACAATTGATTAACTCGATTCAAAAATATTTCCCGCATGTTTTAAATATAACGAGAAATGCATCGATATCTGGAAATATTTATTTTTCTTATATTCCGTTCCATTTGAATATTATCTGGAAATATTAATTAATGTCCTGTTTTTTTCTTTTCTATTTTATTATAAATTTAAATTGCAATCATAGATCACTGAACGATTATACTGAAATGCAAATTAACGCACTACGGGCCACTAGCAATCACGGTTAACCAAAAAAATCATCCGAATAAAGTTAAGTGCTCTAGCGCGCTTCAGTCATCGAATTTTTAGGTCCTTATCGAACAGACTGATAACCGACGGATTACAGTAGGATCTAAACAACTGATATTACACCTCTGGATGGCATGTTTTATTTCTTACTTTATGTAAAGCATATTAAACTCGCTATGAAGTGGGTCCGTGGAAACGTACCAAGGAAATGGTGCAAAAAGTCTAAAGCCTTTATTTTGGAAACTTTGTATCTTATTGTTAATAATATTAGTTTTCTTAGTAGGATCCTTGTAAGCTTCGATCATACGTCCATACCGGTTTCAATACTATTTCATGTCAATCAATAACCTAAAGTGTTTACTACCAAGAATTATGTCCAACTGTTTTCTTTTTTGAAAGATGTATTTATGACACGTCAATTTGCTGTCCAAATGCAACCCTGGATATTTTACATCATTCTTGGTCGAAATTATTTCCCCATTAACCCTTAAAAGGTAACGTCATTTTCGGCACCTTTAAATGGTAACCTGGAGTGACACATCGTTACCACTTAAAGGTTAATTTTGGTCGGCAACAGGCTACATTTCGCAGAGCCAACGTAACCTGAACACATTTCCTCTCACTGACTTCAATACGCCATCAATGTAACCACCTTTCAGATTTCTTTCGAATTTTGTTAGCGCCAAGTGCGATTTATGCGTCGCTACTGCAGCATCTTTATCTACTGCTTACAGTGCTTTGATCCTTTTTGTACTTTGTGGAATTTTGATGACCGCCAACTACGGTCGATTACAAAAAGTTCTTGTGTGTTCTCAAGTCTAATAATTAGACACCGCGGAAATGTTTACCTTTGCGATGAGGGCTTTGTCCTTTTTGTTTAGTTAAAAATTTCTTTAATATTATCCGTAGGTTCAAGGTCAATGAAATATAAGGCCGTAGGTTCTTTAGTTATTTTATATATAACATTATTTAAAAAGCAAACCCAAAAATCTCTAGAAAATGTTTTCCATAAATATGTTGTGTTTTTTTAAAAGAAATTAGACTGTACTGCTAAATACAAATAGTAACGGCAAAATTAAACACTAAATGTAAATCCATGTTTACCATCAGAAAAATTAATGTAAATATTAAATCAAAATTAACTTAAGCCTGCATTAAACATATTTATTCGATTTTTAAGCCCTGATTTATTCTGTCTAACTATAATGCTTACATATTACTGTTAATGTCACCTCTATTTAAAGATGAGAGAAACTCTCGAAAAATCCTTTGCGAATTTTAGTAAATACATTTCGACGATTTTTGTGTTTATTTTTTTTAAAATAATTTTAAAATCGTACGTCACCTCACATCTGGAGTATATGTTTTAAGTTTTTAACTTTATTTGCAGGTTGATTTATTATGATTCGCAATTGCAGAAGAATTTTTTGCAGTTGTCGGCGGAAGATAAAATCCTTCCGTCTCTGATTTTAAAAGCGTCTGAGAAATTTGGTGTACCCAAAAGTACCATCGCAAGATCAACAACAATATCTATAAAAAAAGGTTTACGAACCTGAAATTTTTTTGAAAGTGCTAGAGAACTTCAAGAAATGCTGATCCAGCTAGTCCTGTTAATTCTGGTAATCCTGAAGCAAAAAAAGTTTTCTGCAAACATTTTACAAAAATTTTGAAAAAATTCTGAACATACCGAATAAATGTAATATATAGGACGATTATTTTCATTCTCTTTTCATTGTGTACAAATTAGAACATATTACATGGACAGGAGGAGAAGCACAACGAACTCTTTATAACTGTTCTTGTAGCAGATGATTTCATATAGTAATCGAACGTTTTATTCGAATATTACTACGATTGAAGTCGAAACCTTTTGATTGTTCAGTAGAGATGCCTTCGAAATGTTATTTCTCTCAAAAAAACATAGTCAATACTTTACGAACATTACCATTGACGAAATCGAGTATTGTTTACACAATTGTTAATTAAATTTAAATTCATAAATATTTTAATTACAATAAATTAATATTTTTATTAATAGGTCATTCCCAAAATACAATTTCTAATTGTTAAAGCTGACCAGAGGCGAAAGCCAGTTGTCACTAAAAACATTATAATTTTAAAAATATAATCGGTGTAAATATGCCTCTCTTTGTTCTATTTCTAATTTATAGTTTTTCAAAAAAAAAAAAAAAGAAAGTTCAGTCAAGCATGATGTTTCATGCGCTGTGAATTCCGTATTTTAAGTTAAAGGTAACTATAATTTACATTTACATAATACTAAATTCAAAATAAAGAAATTAGATTTTTCGCGCTGTAAAAAGGGAGAGACATCATTTTTCGTGCTTTTTTGAACTTTTGAAAGTTTAGTCTAAAATACGATTATATTCCTGACAAAAAACGATCTTTCCACAAATATATCACATGCTCGACAAAAAAAAAGATATTTTTTTCAATAATTTCAAGCTTTTAATTCAAAATTAGAAACTCAGATGTTACAAACTAGAGCTCATTCCATATGAATTCAACGAGCAAAAAAATCGACCGCTTCGATTTTTTTTAAACTTTCGAGTCGTAATCTACATTAAATTTCATGAGACACGTATATTTTTTTTCCACGAAAAACGTTTTTTTGGAGCCTTATAATACGATATCAAAATTTACATCGTAAAAGCTTTATTTCGAAAAGGAAAATTCACATTTTTTTTTTAAATGGCCGTAATTTTGGCCCAAATTATCGTATCGGAACGTATTTTTTTTTTTTTTTTAAGGTAGGAAATTTATCAGGTTTTGTCTGGTTTTGTTAGATTTTCAATTACTTAAAAACTTTTTGAGATAAATTAGAAACACCAAAAAAAGTGATTTTTTTCGAAATTGAATATCTCAAAAAGGCCATCTTTGATTCGAACGAATTTTGAATGAGAACTTGATCACTAACCATCTAGAAACTTTCTCTTTCCTCTATTCATCTCTCTGTCTCTTCTTCTAAATCGTCCTGCGTTGTATTCTCTCTCCGAAGTCGTCGCGAAAGCCTAGTTGCTAGAGCGCTTGGCTTCCGTTACGGAGGTCACTGGTTCGATCCCGGGCGACGCCGAACTTATTACAAAGAATTAAATTTAAATATTCGCTAATAATTACGTGGAAGGCAATGGCAAACCACCACGTACAACACCATATACGCGCTAGGTCAGTACACAACAGACACACATGGGACTGCATTTGTATATCGATAAATCAAACGATTACTATCAGTTCCGAATGTAGTCTTGCATGTGTACACCTGTTGGGGGGGGGGGGGTATATAACCTTTTTAATCGTAATTTTTTGATTTCATGAAAAAGCTTCTGTGTTTTGTTTTACATTTAGAATTTCACTTTTAAAGGGTTATCACCAGTGATGAGCTATGAATTTTTTAAACGTGATTTTTAAGGCCGTTTTAAATTCTGTATTATATACTCTTGACCGTTTTTGGGAGTTTTGCCGCCCAGGGTAATCGGTTAGTTTAAAGTTATAGAATTTCTTAAAGAGAATTTTAATCGTAATTTATGATCCACTTTTGAAGTTTATAAGTCAAACCGTTTGTGAGTTATTGATTTTTATTTGACATCTTTAGCGTTTCCGAACTATCTCATTAGGATTTCGTAAACCCGGATGTTCCAAACTAGAGAAATATACAGGGATACTTATATTTTTAACTTTGATCAAAATTTTTAATTATAATATTCGCTCACACTTTTTTGAACTTTTCTCCAACTTCGAAAATTTCGTTAAAGAAATGAAATACGGGTTCCTTCCCTACAAATAGCGGTTTTTCCAACAATATATATTATATGCCCGGAAGAAAAAAAAAAATTTTCAAAGCTTTCAAGCTTTCGCCGCCTCGAGGGCGTAAATATAAAATTGTAAGCTCGGCTATGGTTTTCTTATAAAGCGGTCCTTTGTGCGTAAGTTTGAGATACGTTTTGGTTTTCTCTACTTCTTTACTCGAGGTATTGTTTACATGAAAATAATTTTCCTGCTGTTTTTGGCTCAAAAAGAGGGGTTTTAATCATTTTTTAACCGTAAATTTCTGATTTTTTGAAAGAGCTTCTGCGTTACGTTTTATATTTTGAACTTTACTTTTAAAGGGTTATCTGGTGATGAGCTATGAATTTTTTTAAATGTGATTTTTGAGGTCGATTTAAATTCCGTATTACACGTATATATTCTTGACGGGTTTTCGGATTTTTTGCCGTTCGAGATAATCGGTTAGCCTGTAGAGTTATAGATTGTCTTAAAGAGAATTTTAATTGTTATTTATGAACCAATTTCGAAGTTTATATAAGTCGAACAGTTTGTGAGTTATTGATTTTTATTTTTGATATTTTTGTCGTTTTTTAACCATCTTATTAGGATTCCGACATTGCGCGTGTACGGAATCCTAATAATATACAGTCGTTTTGTAACTTTGATTAAAATTTATTCCAATTTCAAATTGAATGAACTTCTCAAATGAAACGAAATAATAAATTTTCATTGCGAATAAAATTATCCTGGATGAAGAAAATCATCAATTGTTTTTTTTAACGGCAGTTGTTGGTTATTTCGATTGTACAAAACTTTTTGCAATCGCCCATCACTAGTTTGATATCTGGAATTTTGAAGATTGGTTCAAAACGATAAAATAATTTTACTTGCGCACTTTCGCGGAGAGGAAAGGAAAAAAAGTTGCCACTGATGAAATTTGACTTCTTATTTTGATGAGAGTGTGTGTTAATCAAATGCGCAAATTTAAATATTCAATTTATATGCTTCCTTAGCAGTTTTATTTGCGTCATGCAACCGTTGAATTTTGCTCCCGTAAAAACGTATTGAAGCAATGTACTTGTGAACTTAGAAGAGTCGTGGAGATTGTCGCTGTTTCTCCGCAATAATAACAAACAGAATTATCGGATTATCGTAGTCCGTCTGCATTGAAAAAAAGAATTGTATCTCATTTACACGACTCGGAGACACCATTGCTAGTGATTTCAACGTGGATTATTCAAACTGCGCTACTCAAATGAAACCAAAATTAAAACCAGACGTAAAGTAGTTTAAAAATTCATTTTTGAAGAAAAGGGACCAATAGAATAGATTCCTGCAGGCATTGAAAGAATGTGGTTAAGATACCTTTTTACTTTTAGAAAATTTACCTTCACACCGTTTTATGTAACTACTTCTTTTGTAATAATTTACAAAATTAAAATATTAGAAAAAAAAATATTGCGTTAAAATATTAAACATTTCTCATTTTAAAGGAATATTTTTTTTTTTTGTTAAATAAAATTTTCATTTGTTATAGTTTATTTTTTTGAAAAACAGTTTTGCTTTTCTGATTACACCCTGAAGTTTTCTCATTCAATTTCAGCCTTTAAACATTTATTTTGTCGCATTCCTTAAAATTAATTTTTATGAAAATTAAGAAAAATATAATTTCAACCAATTCAGAAACTTTATTTACAACTGGGGTACTCTTCAGAAAGTAGAAAATTGGTTTTTCTTTGGTGCTAAGAAAAATTAGTAAAAATATTTTTATATACAATATTTTAAAACCTAATTAATAAGAAATTACGAATAGATTTATTATCTAATCTGTTGTATAGTTCGGGCTAACAGCTATGTAAAATTTTCTAAAAGCAAAATTATCAAAGCCCGCTACAAAAAAAAAGGGGCACATTATTATTTTATATATTTTAATAATATTTAAAAAATTTGTTTTTCCCTCGTAAATTGATAGAGTAAAAATATTTTTAAAATGCATCACACACCGTAAAATTTGAATAGTTGCTGCTTTTTCTATATATGTATATTTCTTTTGTTAACGCAACTGCTGAGTGTATTATTTACTTTTATTAATTATATATGCCACTGTTAAATAAGGGGACTAAAATGCTGATTTTTTTGGTGTAAAATAATGGTTTAGTAAATTTTATTTCGAACCGACTGTAACAAAATTTCACACATTCTATACAACATTGTCGTGCAAAATAAATTTAACAGTTCCTTCGACATAAATCGTATAATATTGGTAAAGAACAACTGCGTTGATAGCAGCCCGGCGATGTGGCAGTGACGTATTAATACTCTGGAAGGAGAACAGTTCAAGGTTAACAGCTAACGCTTAGAAAATAATTAACAGCTTGCGTCTTCCATTCAATTATGCAAAATTCTACAATATTATGTACGCTTCTTTAGTTCAGTGTAGTAGAGTCACTATCTTTAGTCAAGAGTTCGTTTTATTTAATTAATTTACTACTATAAATTCGTAATCGTTTTAATAATTTAAAATAGAATTTCAGCAAGGCTACACAATACTAGTGACGACTTCAAAATCTTCTCTTACTTTAATGATATATTGTTAAATTAAATAATACAGTTAATTCGTAAACCAATTTTTATTTTTCATGGAACCATGGTGGCCACGGGATGGTACAGCCCTCCCCGATTTTAAGATCCTCAGCCGGCTGCGAATCGGCCGTATCGCTATCTCCCACGAACATATAATCGACAAAACGCCGCCTTCGGCTATCTTGTGCGGTCCGACAAGTGTACCGACAGTTTCCCACATACTCCTTGTATGTCGTAATATTCATTATGTTACGGAAAACAATTTCTCCTAGCAAGAAACATAGTGGAAATCCTCTCAAATGCTGCAAATTCCATCACCGGGGTCATAGCCTGTGTTAGAACGAGCGGTTTAACCCCTGGCATATTTAAACTACCTCCGCGTATGTACTGTAATGTCCATTCTAGTTACAGAATGGGGGGGGGGGGGATTTCTTATTATTGTTTTTTAAAATATAATTAAATGTGTTTTAAATAATTACATAGTATTTACTCAAAAACCAAATAAATGAATGTTTTTTTAAACTCCGATATTATTTTTTCTATTAAAAGCTTCTGTCTTTTTCTCATAGGAATGCGATTTAAAATAAAGATATCGTTAGTTGTGATAGAGTAAAAATTATATTTTTCATAGAGTTTATATGAAAAAATTATATTTTCGATAATTTTTTTATAAACCCTTTTTGATTTCCATTAGCGATATTAGAAACGATTTATGTTCCGATGAGCTGAAAATTTGTATAACTATATATGCTCTGCTTCTGACTGTACGATGCTGTAAGATGATCTGAAAAAAACTAATTTCTCGGAGTGAAAAAATAAGCTCCCCTTAAATTTTAGAAAATGCGCGAAAATCTAATCTTTTGCCCCTAAGTAAGAAATTTCACTTTAAATTTTGGTCGGATATGCGCTCTTCTTCTTTTTCCAATGAAAGTTCCTTCTACCTCTCAATTCAACCTAACCTTTACACTAATTCTTGGTTCTCAGAATTCCCTTCTTTTCCACATTCTGTTATTGTCCCTATTATTCGCCTAAGCTTCAATCGCATTCTATTGTCCGCTTCCCGTTTTCATCTCTCTTTGGTTTCCTCTCCTTATTGCTATCTGTATCCGAATGAGGAACTTATCTATGATGCTAATCGCATTTTCTTTGAGTGTTCTGCTCTTTCTGCGGAACTCTCTCCCTTCATTTACTCCTTTTGAAGTCAAGGCTTTCTTCTCCCTACTGTGCTTCCTATATCCTGCCCATTCCGTCCCAGTCTGTTGTTCCTGCCATTGGTTCCTTTATTTCTGCCATTTTCGATCGAATCAAGTTTTAATTAGTTAACTCTTCTTCCTATTGTTTCTGGGAGAGGTCCTTGGTTAACGAGACCAAACAAAAAAAACTCAGTTTTTTTTATATCATACAAGGACAAGCATACAGAAATTTACGTTTTATTAAGGGGAATTTTAAGACTTTCCGAAATCCATTAATAGCTCTATATGTCCTTACAGTAATAACCTTGTCCGTTTTGATTTTGAATACTGTTACAACTTGTACCGTAGTATACATATTAAGAAAATTTAAAAAGTCAGTTCGTAAGGTATTTATGGTCAAACAGCTGTGTATCATGAATTACATTACATTGCACGACCTAAATTACAAACCCGAAGAAAAATTGCCAGACCGGAATTTTTGCTCGATCTTTGCAACCAGAGGGCGAAAAATAAAAATCTGCTCTCCCAAATTTCAACGTAATACGGTAATCAAATACTCTTAAGATCGTCTGTCGTTCTAGTGGCCAATATCGCGTAATTGTTTTAGTGTTCACTTTTCTTCTGTATAACCTTGATCCTGAGCGATTATCTTTTTATTGTAAACAACGCCCTATTGTAGTTTGCTTACGCAGAAGCCACAACTTTTTCATTAACAAATTACATACAATTTATCCTGAAATATTAACCGGTTTAGCTAAGTTCGTTTTTGCAATATTTTTGAATATAATAATTTGTAAAACCAATCTTCCGTACGAGAGGGAACACACAGATACACGTGTATGTGTGTACACGGAAAATGTCGCTATACACGTGTGTATGAATTATATATATATATGTGATAATTTAATAATAATAATCTATCTTCCTCGTCGCCGATATGAGTACTGCTATATTTCTATCTTATTTGTGTTTGTGACGTAGGTGGGATATTAAACCAATACGATGGCTACTATTAAAGGCGCATATGTGGCCATCAAATCACCGTTGTTGGTTATGTCCACGGTAAAGTTCCGATTCGACAGAGTTTTCTTACTCATTTTATCCCTATTAATTAATTTTCAACCTTTTTCTATGTTTAGGTTCCATTCTTTCCTATCTAGTGCGCTTACTTTCTAAGCTGTATTTTTTGGATTCATTCCTGCGATTTTAAAATCACTGGCTAGGACATCTTTGAATCGCCGTCTGGTCTTCCCGACATGTTGTTTTTCTGTTCGCAGTATATTGAATAGCATTAATCTTTCTGATATACGACCGTGATACTGACGTGCTCCCTACCTAGGTTATGCGTTTAGCAGTGACTGTTTTGTTAATAGACCAAGCTTTTGTTTAGAAATAAAAACTTTTCAACTTACTATATATACTAAGTATTTTTTTGATCATTTTTTGATGGCAGTCTTCCAACCTTTTTAGATGTTTTTTTAGCCATGTTTCATCGCCATATAAACACGTGAGGTTAACAGAATTATGGTTTTCTACACACCGAAATGTTCGTTTATTTTTGCTCGGGTATTTATTTTTAAATCCGTGATACGATAATTTTCAAAAGGAATATGCATTCTTAATTCTATATGCGATTTCCTTATCTGGACTTGCACCCTTACTGATATAACTCTACTTAGGTATTTGAAAGTGTCGTCATACGTTTTGTTGCAGCGTTTCCTTACCGGGGGAGAAAGGTCCGCTTCGTTTTTTGCGCTCATATGAATTGTACAATTTCTGTTTTTGCGTAGTTTATTTCCAAACCGAACTTTTGATACGTACACGTATTTCACACCAAGGTAAAAACGTTTTGTAGGTTTAACTTATTGACAGCTATTAACACGCAGTCGTCCGTGCATTATAAATCGTTTTGTGTGAAGGTTTGGATCACTTTTTTATTTTTTCAATGGGCTGGTTCGTACAAACTACCATCGAAGCGGAAGTTTACTTTTGCACTCATATCGGAAAGTATACAAGTTGAATGAAGTCGGAGCGCACAGTCCTGCTTTACTTCCGTAGTTATTCCAAATGAGCTGCTGGCTCCATCACCATAAAAGACTGTTGCTTTCATTCCGTAATGTAGTTAATGTATTAGTCGTAGTAGTTTTGAAGGCCTACATTTTGTAGTCTCACAGCAATAATCTTTCCCTATTGATTGAATCTACATCTGTCAAAACCAAGTATAGATTGGTGTTTTATTTTCTGGCTTTTTCTATCAGTAGACGCAAAAAGAAAATTAAATCTGCCATGTTTCGTTGCGCTCGAAAACACCTGATAGCTTCCCTGGCCGACACGGTTTCAAAAAATATCTTAATAACCTTTTATGTGTTATATTTTGCAAATGATTTTTGCGGCTGAACTTAGTAATTCTTCGATAGCCGTCTTTATTTTTGTATACGTTGATTAAAGCTGCATCCTTAAAATCGCAAGGTAGTACCACTTCATTGCTTCATATACGTTCGTATAATTTGTGTTAGCACGCTACTAATTCGTCCTCTATATGTCAGCAGGAATATTATCTATACCAGGAGATTCGTTATTTTTAGAGTTTTTAAACGCGGTATGATCTTTTCTGTGGTAGAAGGCGACCGATCTAGTTCTTCGCTAACTTTTGTTTTTCGAGGGGAATTAAGAGCGTCACGATCCATAATGGCACATTGTTTAATAATTGCGTGCAATATTATTTCCATCTTTCACGGACTTCATCCATATTTGCTAATAGTCTGCCGGAAAAATCCTTAATTGCAGCTTTACGCGTTGACATCAAGAAGTTCCTGTGTATGTTGTTTTCCCTGACGATAGTTGGATTTCTTTGCTTTTATTTATCCACCATTGGGATTTTAATTTCTCTAATTTCCCTTTGGATTTGCGATTTTACTCATTTAGTCATCCATTTTTCTTCTATTGTCTTTATCGACCATTCATTTAAGAAGTGGATCCTTTTTCTTTTCAGAATGGTTTTCGATTTCTTCGGATATTTTATTATAAAAGCAGCATTTTTGTTTTTCCTTTCTTACTGATGAGAAAATTTTTGCAAAGTTTTGCAAGCTGTACTCAATTTGTTTCTCAAATGAAAATAATGATCTATACTAGAAATGTTTTCTATCTGACTTCCTGAGCAGTTGCTGTATGACACTTTTAAACTTTTCGGCAATATGTTGACTTTTCAACTTTTAGGTTAGAGCAAATTGGTTTGTTACTGTTATTGTTAGTGTCGTATGTTGATGACGGCGATTCAGATGACTATAAAAGTGAAAGCGAGAACGGACTAGAATACGATATATATATATATATATATATATATATCCGTCTACAGCTCGTATTGCACGTATTACTGAGCAAGGTATTCTTTATTTCTGTCGTAGGATCACATAATCTATAATGTGTAGCTTTTTGAGTATAGGTGGATCGCCCTGTGAAAATTTTTTAAATGAAAATTGGTATTCGCTATAAACAGACTACTACTGGTACCATGTATTTACTTTTCTCCTTTCCTGTGTGCAGAATACCCACCCGTTTCTCTTACAACCCACTCTTGCATTCAAGTCTCTCAAGATGATGAGGTCTTCTTGAAAACGTACAATAAATCTTCATAAACAGAATCTTTTAACACACATTCAGCATCGAAAATTGGGACATTAGCACTTACGATTGTTGCTTCTAACATGTGCGACAAGCGTATTTTAATTTTCATGAGCCACTCACCTATTCTCACAAGTTCCTCAGTAATATAGCGCACTAATTTTGATAACACCTCAATTCGAACTCCATACTGCCTACTTTGTTTGAGAGAAACTCCCCTCCAATATATGAGGAGAATTTCCTGTAGTTTTTTCTATCACTTTATTCTCGTCTGGCATTCTCATTTTACTTATATCAATGTTATATTTCTTCAACTTTTGCAGTATAACTACAGACGGTCTTCTAATCGGTATCTCTTTGCTGTCCAGCAATATTCGTACGTTCCACGATAAAATGTTCCGTATTTTATTATCGCGTCGCTTTAATTGGTCCCTTCTGGAGAATTATGCATTGCACGGGTCGGAGGAGTTTGAATCACCTTTTATTGGTAGATGGAGAGTCATCAGCTGCCTAACGAATCGGTTAAAATCCGTCCCGCGGTTGCAGCATTTTTTTCCATTAGCGTAATTTTTATAAAACCATGCGTATTTATTTGCAAAGAGGAAAAAAGAAAACGACACAGAAGAGCATGAATCATAGTTAAAAAGGATAAAAGACACACAAGATTGAATAAGATCAAATAAGGTAGAGCAGCAGAACAAATTCTCATGCCGCCCGTTCAGCAGCCAGAGAGTAATCCAATAGCAAGGCCAGTCGAGATAACTGAGCCTACGGTTACTAATGCAACTGATGTGAGCGCGGAAAATAGAAAAGGAATGTAGAAGGAGGAAAAAGATTACCTTTGTTTTAGCGAGTCTAGCCTTTGGATAAAGATCCTGGCCGCGAGGTAGTAGGGTGCTATTGAGGAGGCAGCATTGTAAGATTTTAGCAGCGATCTGATCTCGTCGAGGGTAAGACAGTCGTAGGATTTTTGCAAAATTTTGGTAGACAGTTTTTCAAGCGTCTTATTCCCTGTCGCCACTAGAATCGTCCCTGCTTGAAGCTTTCTATTAGCAGGCGCTCTTAGTTCACAACTGCTTAATGATTAATCGTAACTGTTATTTCTGTCGGCCATTCTACTATTATAGGCGTGCCATGTTTCAGTGACAGAGCTCCGTGCCCAACAGATACACAGTACGTTCTAGGGGTAATATATATACATAGATGCTACGCGTGATTGGGTAAGTGGGTGTAGGTGTTTGCCACTGTGAGCGTGTATATATTTGTGTGTTTATTATAAATAAACATTATTATCTGTACCAGCTATTTTTTTTTTTTTAATTTATTACCAGATTATCGATATATGTCGCCGTTATTCGATTTAATGCACACACTATTACACTGGCCTTTTGACTGTGCACTATGTATAAATAAATAAATGAATAATTGTAAATATGCGACACATTCAATATTTTTAGTATTAAATGAATATCGATAATGATCTGTATTTTGCATATTCGTTATTTATAAGATTATTTATAATTGAACAAATTTTATTTTAATTTGCAGAATTCCGTGAAGCATTTTTACTTTTTGACAAAGATGGCGATGGAAGTATTACTAAAGAAGAATTGGGTCGTGTTATGCGTAGTTTAGGACAATTTGCTAGAGAAGAAGAGCTTCAACAAATGCTTCATGACGTCGATATAGACGGTAAAATTTAACATTTAATTTACTTCATTATTAATTTGTTGTTATCGTTAAAATTTAATCTTGTACAGAAATTCTAATAATTCGTTAGCAAACAGTAGACTATAGATTATATAATGTACATGCATAAATATGTTATTGTTTTTTTTTTATAATCCTTTCTCGTTTCAGCAGATAGCTCTATTAGTAATAAATATAATGCCTGTCTCACGGGAAGTGAGAGCAGCTCTGGTGTGAGTAGGCAACCACTCACAGCGCGTTCGTTCTGGGCACATCTTAAAGCCCATTTAATTAGCTATCGAATGCAACAAACCGGAAGTTCCTACTTCCCCCGTTCGTCCGCAGCATCGATTTGAAAAAAAGAGTGCTTCGTCGACCCCTACTACCGTTTTTTTAGACAAAAAAATTACAACATTTTGGAAGGAACTGTATTTCGAAATTTTTACATAAATTATTACTCGTCCAGTACAGAATCATCATTCATATTAATCTTCTCAAAATAGGTACCTCTAGCCTGCAAACAACGATCCATGCGCTTGGGACCCGAATGCTTAGAAACAGAAGCAGAATCGCGAATATTTTTCGAAAACGCGCTATACCATCGAAATATTGTCAAATTACCGAGTAGTCGAATATCATCAGGATACGCTTCTTTTAATAAATCTAACGTCTCTTTTTGCAACCGACAATAATAACGAATCACATATCGTTGTTCTTGATCGATGTCTTTTTTATCCATCTGGACAATACAAAACTGCGCGCGGTTTTCACAATTCGCCTATCACTCTTTCGACTGTAAAGCACTAACTAATGCTCGTAGAAACCTCCGATTTGTCGTATTCGACAGCTGATAGAATGGTCCTCAAGGTCAGCTGATCGCGAAATCCGTTGTGATGTGTTTTCAACCCGTTCGCCCCGCTTGAAAAAAAACGGTAGGGGTCGACGAAACACTTTTTTTTTCAAATCAATGCTCGAGGCGAAGGTAGGAACTTCTGGTTTGTTGCATTCGATAGCTAATTAAATGGGCTTTGAGATGTGTGCGGAGCGAACGCGCTGTGAATGGTTGCTTACTCACACCAGAGTTGCTCTCACTTCCCATGGGACAGCCATTGTATTTCTTTCTCCATCAAGCAATGAAATCCGCAACCTATTTTTTAATTTCACCTACAAATTTCTGTTGTATTATCGAATAAGCAATAGTTTTTCTACGACTATTCAAATTACGGTGTTTAAAACTTTATTACAGAATATCAGTCCTTTTCTTACGCTGAAATTCTATACGTACTTTTTATTAATAGTTTTCATTACTGTGTAATATTTAATGTTATGCTTAGGAGATGGTTGTTTTAGTTTCGAAGAATTTGTTGAAATAGTTTCGAATATGGGAAATACCGCGTACAGTACTAAAGAAGAAGAAGAAAAAGAACTGAGAGATGCCTTTCGAGTAAGTTTTTTCTGCGTCGTCAATTTTGTTAATTACTTTTAAATAATTTTTTATTCAAGATCGAACAATTTTTTTTAAGGAAACTCACTGGCAGACCTAACTGTTTCGACGATCGCACACAAACTAATTCTTTAGCCGTCTTTATTATCTATATAAATTTTCGCAATATATGTATTTAACAAGCCAAATACAAAAAAAAAAAAAAAGAAACAATACTACTTGTTTATTTTAACACTAAAATGAAAATAAATTTTTACAAAGAAAAATTAAAAGGCTCACAAAAATAAAAAGTCTGATATTACCTATTAAAGTTTGTATTATTTCCGGCTGAAGTTTAAGATAATGGCAACAAAAATTGATAACGAAGTTATGGTAAGGACAAAAACTTTTAAATATAAAACTTTTTTCTAACTCACCTTACAGGAGTAATAAAATAAAAGTCTAAAAATTTTGAAATTTAAATGAATACTAAAAATTTTAAAAAATACAAAAATTCGATGCGACTTGTACCGTTCGAAGGACTCCGCCGCCGACCACATGTCCTTTTTTAGTGAAGTGTATGTTCGGTCGGTATCACACATCCTGTTCGGGAATGCACGAGACAAACTGATAAGCGAAAATTTCTCTCAATTAGCTACCTCGGCCGATGAACTGGCAAATAGCCTACAGAACACTGAAGACACGATAACATTTCTTAAATTAAACAGAATCTACTATTTAATATAACGAGCATATGACCGTGTACCATAATAACCTTGGCAGACATCACAGTACACGGCCAATTTAAAATTTATATGTTTACAAGAATCACGCCTCAAATCAAAACATCAATGGAAAGTAAAAAATTATGAACTCTTCAGATGTGACAATACTCAAGGTATGAGAGCGAAAGGAGGTGTTCTATCTTTTATCCACAAGTCCATCTCTGCGTACCCAGTCCATCTTAACTCCTCTTTACGCCCCTCTTTTATCTAACTCTCCAGTTACACTATGTAACTGTTATATTCCCGCGAACAGCATAAATAGTTTCCACGAACTCAGTCGATTAGAATGCAACTTCCTAAACCAATAATATTATTAGTGGACTTCAACGCTCATTCTCCGATCTGGGGATCAACCCGTACAAACAAATATCGAGCCGTCATTACTAAGCTACTTATAAATACTGACGTATGCTCTATTCCTCAACCTAAACACACACATTTTAACCTCTCATACCATGTGTTCTGAACTATCGACTTAGCTTTCTTCTCCCCGGTCTTATATCCTAAATTAGAGTCACTAGTATTGCCCGACTTGTGTTTCAGCGACCACTTCCCTATTATAATTCATAGCACAAGTCCTATACCAAACATCCCCACAACAACAACTCGCCGCTTCCTATTCCACAAAGCAAACTGGAAAACGTTCCGTGACAAGGTCCCTGTCCCGCATCAACTCAAGACCTCTGTGGTAGAAAATATCAGGATACTTTTTGAGGCTATGTTTACTACAGCGGAAACGGTGATCCCCAAATCTCTCGTCCCGCCCACGCCGTGTTCCTTGGTGGTGCAGTGAAGTTGCCGTAGAAATACGAAACCGTAAACGAGCCCTCAGGAAATACAAATCTTCAAAATTACTCAGTGAACTGATTGAATTCAAAAAGCTAGGCGCTAAAGCACGTTATATAATTAAGATAAAGAAGCAAAAATCCTGAATCTCTTTCATCGATTCAATAGCCCAATCTGCATCTAACCAAACGACGCGGGCAAAAATGAAATCAATGGATGGCCATAATCGATCCAACTCTCCTACCTCCTTAATCCATAGCAACTCAGTCATATCAGATCTAAGCAATGTTGCAGATATCTTCGCACAGCACTACCAGAATAAGTTTTCATCCCTAGTCTATTTCACCGAGTTTACATCTAGAAAAGTTTTTTATGAACAACAAGAATTATCCTTCTCCCAACAGTCCACGGATGCTTTCAACGGCAAATTTTCTATGGCTGAGTTAAACTTTCAACTCAAATTTCATACTTCCCGACTCCGTTCATTCATACATGGTTAAATATTTTCCAGCAGAGGCTAAACAGTTTTTCCTTAATATTTATAACCAAATATAGGTATCTGGCAATATTCCTCAAGTTTGGAAAATGGCACACATTATTCCTATATTAAAACCAAACAAAGATCGATTCCGTCCTGAAAGCTATCGTCCAATTTCCCTTTTAAACGTCTTATCCAAAGTAATGGAAAAAATTGTAAACAGGCGCCTCCTCTATGTCCTCGAACAAAACAATATCCTGTCTCCTATTCAAGCCGGAGGGCGTAAGGCGAGATTGACAGGCGATCACTGAATAACTCTGCAACGACAAATATTAATGAGCTTCCACCACCATCAACATATTTATGCTGTCTTTTTCGATTTAGGAAAAGCATTCGATCGCATATGCGGTATGAATTATTGCTAAAGCTCAATGCCGCTGGAATGAATAGCCAGATGGGCAAATATATAGCCAGCTTTTTAAGTAACGATCCGGGTTAAGATCGGTACATTATTATCAGCACCCATTCCAACTGAGAATGGCGTGCCACAATGTTCTGCTCTGAGTACAGCCTTATTCATAATATACGTCAATGACGTAGCCGATTGTATCTCGCCGCCTATAACCGCCCGGCTGTTTGTTGATGATTTTAACATCTCCTTATTCTCAAATTTGCCTTCTATAGCCTAAAAAAATACTCCAGAAAACTATCGATAAAATACAGAGTTGGTCTGAAAACAACGGCCTAGCCATCTCGGCGAGTAAATCCGTGTATATGTTGATTTTTGTAGGGGGCGCCATTCCTCTCCCAGTGTGTCTCTAAACCTAAATCGGATTAATCTTTGATTCTAGGCTTACGTAGAAGCCTCATATTGCCAACTTAAAACATAGCTGCACCAATTCTATTCCCATATTGAAATATCTGGCTAGCCCCAGATGTAATATTAATCCTAAATTCTTCTTTAATATCTACAGATCGCTGATCTTATCGAAAATCCACTAAGGATGCCAAGTGTACTCTTCAGCCAGCAAATCTCTATTGAAATCCTTCGATCCTGTACATCACTCCGCATTGAGAATCATTTTGGGAGTGCATCGAACCTCTCCAGCTGCCAGCATGTGCGTTCTATCCGGGTGCCCCCCGCTTGCCTATTTCCGAAAATATTTCATACTGGTTTAACGGTGTTGGTGTGTAGGGATTCCGTTCCAGGATTTGTCTGGAAAATATCAGCTAAATAATTTCCAAATTCTTCGGCCTTCTCGAGATCACTTCGAGCCCATTTTCCATTTAACTTTCTAATTGAATATAGTTTTTCTACCGGTCTTTTTAATCGTTTGGTTGCTTTCCAAAGGGAATAGTCGTATTGAGGAGTGGGTGACATAAGTATCCGTTGAATGTTTTATATTTTTGTGATTCTGTAACAATTGCTCTACTCGCTTTGTTTAGTTATTTTGAATCTAATTTTGTCTATCGGATACTTCTATTATTTTGCCGTATCTTCCGCAATTTCAAAGCACTACGTATTTCTGCCGGGTAATATTTTATTGTTTCGTATTTCTTGTTACGTGGTGTAGCCGCCCAAGCTGATTCCTGGATAGTTTTTATAAAGTCCTCAACAGCTGTTTCTACGTCATTCATAGTTTTTAGTGAAATTTTTAAGTTAATTTTGTTACTCAGCACATTTCTCGGAATGTATCCCAGTCGGTTTGCCTACTGCACAGTTTAGGTGCGCATAATTTCCGTACAATTTTTCTACTAATAATAATTACTACTGGTGTATGATCATATGAAAGAGTATTATCAGAGTGAACATCAATAAAGTTTCTTGATAAACCCTTGATTACAAAGAAGTCCAGTAAGTCTGGAATCTTTAGTGAATCTCTATATATGATAAAAAGCGTATTTTTATTTCAATAATTTATTCCCGCATTAACCCCGTCGTATTTTCGGGTTTTTATTCGAAGGCATTTAAAAATTATTTCATTTGACACAGTTTATGAATACATTAACTTATCGCAAATTACATCGTAACAAAGATGATATCGTGTTAAAATTTAATTCGTAAAAAAAATTAAATGAAAGTAATAATTACATTTAATGTTTTCCCGATAACAGTGATAATGGATATTTAATATTATTAGTGATGACTTAGTAATGACGTAAGAAATATATATTTTTCAAAAAATATCCTTCTACATATTTCAGATAATTATAAACACGTAAATGCTCTGATATACAACTTTACCGTGTTTTTCAAATCCGCACTGTTTTTTGTTTTTAATGTAAACAAGGAGCAGTGAATCCTTCTTTTTAAACAATTATCACTAATATCCTGTCCTTTCCTTCCCCACTAATTATTCCTGCTATTTGTTCTTTTTTAGATAAAATTTCTGATTGGATAACCGACTTCTTTTCTTATCTTTTGTTTTTGGGTGACGAGTCCAAAAAAAAAAAAAAAAAAAATTATCACTACATCTAGTTTCGACAGGTTTCAATTAGTAATACATATCTTTAAAAGACGTAACTTCTAAAAATGGGAAAAAAAAAGACGTGTTACTATGAATAACTAAAAGAGTTCCATATTCTCTAGATAACTTCAGAAACTATTGCAACATATTGAACAGGAAAACAATTTTAAAGGTAAGAGAGAAAAAAGTTGGACTGGTAGCGCAAGGAATATAATTCAAGAAATTTTAAAATCAATTTCCTCTTCGATGTCAATCTAAGAAACTGATAAAGGCAAACAGCCTACCTTAACTGACTGATGTCGACTTTAGTATGTTCTTTACAGAGGCTAATATTAAGGAAAAGGAACGTGTTCTGTTTCACAGTCGGTTATTGAAAGCGATAAATATTAAATTAAAATATCGTTCCAGAATATTATTATAAAAATATCAATAAATAAATGCAACATAAAAAACATAATAAAACCAATATAATTCATATTAATTACAGAAAACTTGTCCACAGCTTATTCGTTGCCAGATGGATGTTACGCTGCGTCAAACCTTGGAGGGGGGTTAAACCACCATGAGAACTGAAATAGTTATTATAAATACACAAAAATCTGAAAAAAATCAAAAATTTAAAATAAATATTGATGATTTTTTTAGGGTGTTCTTACCTTTAAAAGAAAAAGGAAAAAATATGCTCCATGTTTTTAAGTACTTCATTAATATTTTATGCAAAATTTTTTATTACGAGTATAATCAATAGTATATGTAATTTTTATTAATGTGTTTATGCGGTAATTCATTTATGTAAATTATTAATACATATAAATTAAAGTGATGGAAATTATTAATAGTATGAATATTAGTGAAAAATGTATTGTTATTTATAAAATAAATGTGTGAAGAAAATCCCCCGCCCCCCTCATAATTCTGAGCACGAGCCTGGCCGCGAAGTAAATCACGTGTTGCGATTGAATATAAAAATGAATTACATAAAATAAAGTTTATGTTAAACCTCGACTTATCGTTAAATTAATCTACAATAAATGCAGCAGATTTTTTGATTGATCTAGTAAGAGCATGAATTATAACTAAACAAAAAATACGCTTAATATGTAATAAATAAATAACGGAATAATGATATAAAAATTTATAAAATAATAAACACGTGGCAATTCATAACACTTTCTTTACGGTAAATATAATTTAGAATATTTCTATACATCTTCGGTAAATGAGTAAACGCGGCATAACAATTTATTTCAATCAAATTAATTCATACAAAAATTTCGTAATAAGTAAAAATTTAATTATATTCGTTAGATTTCGTTTAATAATTGTTCTCTACCTCTAAATATAATCTTTTGAATTATATTCAAACTGATTTTATTTGAATATACAATAATAATAATACCTTTATTTGTTTTGTTTTTTTCTGATTTCGAAGGGAGCCTGGTGCAAAAATTTCTGTTTTAAATACGGTTTTGTGTGGAAATTCCGTTAACTTACATTCCTTGTATACAAATTATTAGTGCAGTGTCACTAAGTTCAAATTTTTCAATTGTCTAATTTTGTTAACAGTTTCCTAAAATAGCTAATCGCTTTACTTTTTTTTCCTCTTATTATAGGTATTTGATAAACACAATAGAGGTTATATAAGTTCATCTGACTTAAGAGCAGTACTTCAGTGTCTCGGAGAAGATTTATCTGAGGAAGAAAGTAAGTTTCTTATGTCTACCCCGTTCTACGTTATACCTATTGATACGATTATATGCTTCTAACCGCAACAAAAATCATATATGTTTTAATGTTGTTTAAAGGACAAAAAAATAAAAATCAAAATGTTTTATTTGTTTTATTCCATTTTTTTAAAACCAAGTACAACAAAAGTTTATTTCATTATGAACTGGCATACTTCGAACAGACGATGCCCAATTATCCAAAGTGTGTCATACATATGTAAGCACATATTTTTTTTTTCCTTTATTTCAACAAATGAATTTTTATTGCATTTTCATAATTTATTGCACTGAATATTTTACATTTTACTAAAAATATTACAAGATTGGATAGACACGTTGCAGATACAAGATAGCTTTTGATCAATTTTAACTTACCGAAAAGCTCACATTCAGCAGACGCTGGAAGTGTGCAATTAATTCCCAATGCAACACGAATGTTTGAAAATGCATCACCCGAAAACTTCTATTATTAATGACATTAAATAGATCACGAATATTAGGTTTTCTTAAATTACTAGTCTCAACCAAAGGCGCACTCAGGATTTTTTTTTTCGGTCGGGGCTAGAATTTAGAAGATGAGTTAGGGGGTGGTTAACTCGGTACCTCGACTAAGTACCTATCTATTTCCGTGGTTTGTAAATTAAAATAAAAAAAATAAAAAAAAATACGAAATTAACAAATATTATTTTTAAAAAAATTACAAAACTGACGAATTTTATTTAAAGAAAAAAAAATAATAATAGAAACGTAACATTATGTTTGTAATAAGCACAAATTAGATAAGTATACGAATTTTATTTTAAAGAAATTAGCTAAAAGTATATAACATTATACTTGTAATATAAGTAAAAAGTAAATATGTATGTTTTTAAAAAAAAATTAAGTAAAACAAAACAGTACAAAACGAAATTAAGATTTCGAAGATTTTTTGGAGGGAGCAATGGCCCCGTGGCACCCTTCTTGAGTGCGCCAATGGTCTCAACGATATTAGTTTTATGTAAAGTTAAAAGGCTGCTTAAATCTATCGGTTGTTTGATAGTTAAGTTTCAGCCTAAAGCTTAAATTTTGATCAGGCATTGCGGCAAATCCTTCTGCAAATTAAAAAAGAAATCTTATTTACATATTTAGCATTTTCCAATATGATCTTTGATTTTTTAATTATTCTATCTGAAGTATCTTTTATGGAGGGCAAAAACATTTTTAGCCAGAAAGAAACAACTTGACTTCATCTTTAACGATTTTTTCAGACAATATTTTGCATGATGTTAGACTTGGTTTCATTGGTTACACAACAGTACGTTCTGTTATTTATATTGGCATTTAATAAACTTGGGAGGGTGAATTTAAAAGAAAAAAACGCAAACCCCAATTACTTAAAATGTTAAAGAATTCAATAGTGATAAACAAAAGATGTATAACACAGTATTGATTAGTGTTCATGTGAAAATGTGTGTATATGTTGCTGGATTTTTTTGGACGATTACTCACTTTGTTGATATACGTGCTGTGTACTGCATCTAGGCTAGAGGCACAATAAGAGTATAGAGGTGAGAGTGAAAGTTGATTGATTTAAGAAATATTATTAGGTTGTGAAAAGCTTTGTAGGAGTCGGAAAGAATAATTCGAAGTGTAAATGGTTGGTCGAGGAATTCTCCTATTTTCGATTAAAAAAGAATATCAAAGAAACATTAGTAAAAACGTAAACGCAGAATGATCAGAATCTGAAGTAGATTAAATATACTAATGAATTTACGGGAGAAAATACTTAAAGGGGAAACAACTTAGTAGATAATTTACCAAAACAACTGTGTTACAGAACGCATATACATATATGTTTAACGTTCAAATTGATTTTAAAAAAAAAAAAAAAGGAAAGAGAAAAAAATTATTTGCACAATTTTTTGTATTCAAATTCAATTTTCATGTCTAATCACATTTTTATCGTGCGAATTTCATTATAAATTAAATTTTTATTCGCTGAAATTGCTCTATTAAAGTATTATCGGATTTTTAAAAAATGTTTTTGTCCTTTTAAGAATTGAAAAATATCGCTCAAATTCCTTATAGTTCATATCAGACTGGTGTTACGGTAACTTGAATTAATTTTATTGTTCCCATAAAAGTATCAATCAGATTTCAGACAGTCAAAAAGGCATATTCAAACAAGCAACAACGCATTGAAAATCCACTCTGGAATGAATTATTTTTAATTATATTTTTAATTTAGACTTACCTAGAGCATTTTCGGTAAAACTGAGCTAGCTCGATTCAATAACGAAATTTCCCCCTATAAATAGCAACATTTTTACATTTTCTATATTAGCATCCTTTAAATGACCTCTACGTGGAAATGTTTTTTTCTATTTGAAAAATTATTGTATCGCATATACCTCTTTAGCAGCAACAAAATTTGCATTTCTTTCTGCGATTACAACTTTCCGCTTTATTTAAATCAATTTTAAAATTTTGAATTTCAGATACCGATTTTCTGAAAAGTTTCGATATCTTTTAGAAGAGTTATACTGTATTTATTCTTTTTTACACTGAAATTTATTGAACAGTATATCTCTGTGTGCAGAAAAATTTTATACAATAGATTAAGCCCCAAAATGTTTCCTAAACTGAAAGTCTACCTGCATATAACTATTTTATCACTTTCTTCCTCCATCAATTCAAAACATTATTTTTCACGAGGACCGCATTTACAGTCCTGATTTTACAGTTCCAGCGTGTTTGACAAGCTTTTAACAGTTTCTGTTATATAATTCCTAATAGATCACATCTGTGAGTTGAACTTGAAAACAATTATGGACAGCAGATAAGTTTGAAAACTTTTTACTCGATAATTTTGACTCGTAGCTTCACATAATATTAACAGGTGAGCGTAACAATGGACAAAGTGAACGTATTTATAATTTTTTTTATTTTTTGTAAGCACCGTTCAGTTGAACTTAAATATTTCGTGAGCTTATTAATGTTAATAACTGTATGAGCAGTTCGTATTTGAGGAAATATATATATATATATATATATATATATATATATATATATATATATATATTGAAATTGTAAAAAAAGCTAATCAACGTATTCAGTGGTATTACAATATAATAAAACTGAGCACGTAATGTTCATTTTTCAGTTGAAGATATGATAAAAGAAGTCGACGTAGACGGAGATGGTCGAATCGATTTTTATGGTAAGAGGAAATAATATTATTAATAAAGAAACATGTGACTTAAATTTCCCAAATGGTATAACATCTGTCTAAAACAGTAGAAAAATTTTGCTTTTTCTGTATCTTGATATCGTAAAAGCCAGATCTTTAATATAGAACTGGTCTCTTAAATATCAAAAATTATAAATAAATTAAAAACTATGCAAAATGCGTTGAAAAGATCTATATTGAACATTAATAAAAAAGATAGAATTAGACTAATCCATATAAAACAAAAATTAAAATATTTCAGAAAAAAGAGAAGAAACTAGGCACATAGCGAGTCTAAATAATGATCGTTGTACGTATCGAACCACATTTGCACCTATCCCCCAATATAAACCTATAAAAAAGTACTTTAGTGATTAAATGGCAGGATAAGCGTGATAGTTTTCTATTAAGAACTTCAAAAAGAGTTGTATTAAATATAACAAAATGGAAGCGTTGTAAAAAAATCTATGTTTTAGTGAGGGGCGAGAAAATTTTATATTTAATATTTACTTTTTTAATATACTCAGACAAAAATTATGTAATTTTAATTTTTCCTCGGTAAAAGTATTTCGATTTGTAACTCGATCGCAAAACACATACTTTTACTTGAATAATTCATGTAAATTATTTAATTATTAATTTTAATAATGAAGTTTTTGATGTAATTTTTAATGGCGTAATTTTATAAATAAGTATACAATCGTTGTGTCCAAAATGTGTAATACATTCAGATTATAAATATTTTGAAGACAGTAGTCTGTTTTACTCTTAATTTTTATAAAGCATGATTATGACGATTACTGAGGATGCTGTAATTTATGGTTTTGCGATCTTCACACTCGCCTACTCGCTTTAAGACCGTTTCACTAACAAATTTGTTCAGTAGTATTGTCTTGCCCGAGTAGTTTAAAAGAAAAGAGGTTGATGGTCGTTGATCGGGGGAATTTCATGGCATAAAATAAAAAAACAGGCTGAATAATACGGGTGCATCACTTACTGAAGACACAGTTGCTTTGACTGCGGAAGTTAAACGTAGAATTTAGCTAGTACGTAATGTTTTGAATCGGTTAAATAAAATATGATGTTAATTATAAACTCGAAGAAAATGAAACTATTACGCTCCTTGTTTGTTTTTTTTTGTATTTATCCTCTCTATATTTTCGTTTGATTATTCTATTTATGTCTCGATACCTTTGTGCTGTTATTTCATCATCTAAATTTTTCTTCATGTCTTTGCGTGTGTTTATCTCCGCCCATATGTGTCACCTGTAATTCATGATTTCCTTTTATTGCAAGGGATATAAAGGCCAAAAAGAAATTAAGTTTCAAAAGTGACCCTAAAACACTTGTTTTATAAGTGAACTAGCATGTATTCCGTTTACATTCACCATTCATAATGCAGGCATGGGACTAACTTATTGCATGAATTCAAAAACAATCATATTTTTTATTTACAACCACGTCGCCAACAAAACAGTTTATATACGTAAAAAATAGTTTATTAAAAATGAGAAACCTTTGCTGCCCTTAGGCAATGCCCTAGTTCACCCACCGCCAAGGTCGACACAATGGATATGTATTTTAAAATAAGATATTTTATTAACACGTATATGTTTTATGGTTGGCGCTTATTCCGAAAATTTGCACGCTAAAATTATGTTACACAAAATGTTACTATGACGTCATTCCACATGCATACATACACACACAAGCACTTGTATATATGTATATATATATATATATATATATATACATGTATAAATTCGGCCCTTTGTGCCTCGCAAGTGGCTCCGCCTCTTGACCTCGCCTGGGGTCACCCCCGAATTTGCCAGCTGTATCACTTCTACACTTCGTATAGAACGAGGGAAATTGACAAGGGCAAGCAATCAATTTTGTCGGTACTTTGTCTTTTTATATATACGGTGTGTCACGTTTTAGGAAAAATTTCCGTGACAAAGCGTCGGGCTAAAAATGACGTTATCATTTACTAGCAATCCATTTTGTCAACGCTTTGTTTTTTTACGTCACGTTTTGAAACAAATTTTGGTGGCAGTTTTTTGTGTCAGAAAAAAATTTTGAAAGTCAGACCAAGAATGACGTTGTCATTAATATATGCTTACTACCACGGCAAGATGTACACGTACGACTTCTAGTCGTAATCCATTGTACAGATACATCTCGGCAACATTTGCTCCGAGCAGATTACCATAAATGAAAAACACGTCCCGCTCAATCGATCTGCATCTTGCCAAACAATTCGTTAGAACGCATTTAAGAATTCTTCCTCCCTAACCTCTTAGCTTGTAATTTAAAATTAAAAGAATTTGGTTAACACGGTATTCCCATAGTTCTCAGTGATGATCTCAACTTTTATGTACGAGCGTTGCACAGTCCCGCGCTCATCGAATTTACGCGCGCAGAACTTGGACTCGAATTGAATAACTATCCAAAAATTTTCAATTTTTTAAACGGGGAAAAAAAAATCCAAAGTAATGTCGATATTGTTCGGTTGTGGTCAGCGAGAAAAAGACAGCCCACCGACAGATCAGTGAAATCAATCGACATAGTCATTTCTATGTCGATATTCATGTACTGATGTATCTGCGTGAAGCGTAAATACTGCTAACTTTTTTTTTACACTCTTTTCTTCCCCCGAAGCCATTTTCATATCACCGCTACACTAAGTGGTTCAATGTACCTTCTGTATCATAATTTTCTTTTTATATTTTACATTTTTAAGATGAATAAATTAATTGCTTACGAAAATACTGACTGATCATTTAAAATAATATTTCTGCAACTTCATTAAATATACCAGAGGAGGGCTATTAATTCTGCTGATGATGATTGGTGAAGTGCGTTGCTATTTGAATTTTCTAGTTTCTATATTTCTTTCTGGATCAATTTTTTTTTGATATATAAACCTACATTTCCAAAATTTAGTTTAGTAATATAAAATATTTCAAATAAACTTGTAAAATTATTTAATATTATCAGATATTTATTGCGGTAAGGGTATTTTATTTTTCTTCTTAAAAGGGAATTGACATATCAACTAAGCAATATTTTTATCATTACATTAAAAATCAACTTTTTATAGCATTTTATCATTTTTATATTTTTAATTTTTTGATAATTTTTCAATATTTGTTGAAATTGAATTAATTTTTACAACGAAATAAGTATTTTGTTCCAAAAATATACGTATAAGATTTTTTTTCACAAATGTTCTATTTTTTCATATTTATTGTACTTCTGTAAAGTGAAAGTAACTTACATTCAAAAAGAAATAAAAAGAAAAAGTCGTATATATGTAGAAAACTTATTACGAATAAATTGTGCGGTATAAATTTACAACAAACAACAGATATTTTTTTAGTTCACCATTGTTTACCAACGCCATAATTTTTTAACTAAATCTGTCAATGAGATTTAATAACAGCGCTGGTAGTTAAAACGGTTATGCAGATTATTTTAGTATCCGAAAGTAATCATTACTTAATATTTTTTTTATATATTGATAACTAAACTTACTGATAATCTCGTTCTCATGCAAATGAAATTTACTGGTTTCATTTACGTAAACTTTGAATACCAACAGCTTTGTGTCTACTACTTACATTTGTCAATACAGATCATTGCATCTTTGTTTTTCTTTAATCTATTCATGAACTTATTTTGTCATTATTTTGAAAGAAGGGAAGAAACAGATTTTTATAAACTTTAAATACTAGATAAATTCTGAATCTAGAAGTTCCCTTTTTGAAGTGTTTATCAACTGTTTTTTATTACGTTTTTATTTACATTTTATGCATTAATACAATAATATATTTTAATAATCATTTTTGAAAAAACTCGAATCCCATAGAGATTGCACTTATGGGTAATTACTTTCTTATTTGCTTTTTATTAGTATTATATACGTTTTAATTATTATTTATAGAATTTGTACACGCACTGGGGGAACCGGGAGAAGGTGACAACAATGATGACGGAGCAGATGAAGTAGAGGAAGAAGAAAACTGAGAATTTTCAAATACTTAAGTTTTTTTTTATTTCGTTAGCTTTTTGATAAAACAAATCATAACAACTCCTTAATTTTTATGTTTTATTTTCACTGATTTTTAAAAAAAGATAAAAATAATTTTAAAAAGTCAAGTTTCAAGCAGTCTTTTAAAACGTGCTCCAAACAAATACAATTTTCGTAATAAACTGAAGTATGAAAATTCTAATGTTACGGTTCTAATATTTCAGTTCATCCGTGCTTAATCTACAATAAGTAACTAAATCAAATCACTTAACAATTGATTTTTTTTCCTAAACCAATTTTTGCGAATTTTTACTTCATACATCAACATTTTATTTTCTATTTTTTTTTTTTTTTAACTTTCCTTTTTATTTACTTTCAATGTACTATACTTCTTTTTAAATTCATTTTTGATGTATTATTCTCAATTATCAATTTATACAATTTCCAGTATGGAGAAATGGTGTAGATAGTTTTTTTAAAAACTATTAAAGTGCGCTAATAATTTTTACAAATTGTGTATTTTAATTATTTATCTTTATGATTAATTTCTGTTTTATTTTAATAAATAAAGAGGCTTACTTACTCGGATTCTTTATTTATTACTAAATTACTCGTCTAAAAGGTTTCGAATGTTTATCAGTTAAAAATATATTAAAAAATAAATCAAAATTATGTAAAATAAAACAAAAAATACCGGTTTATTATGAGTGTCAGACTCATATATCTTACAGCAACTGAACGTAATTGAAATGAACTAGTCTATACCAACTTCAATTTTTTAGGTACTTTTATAGAAATCTATCAGTCTTTTTTAAATATCATATTAAATTATGGGACCATACAGCCCTGTCAACGAACCTGAAAAATTGCTTAGAGAAGGAAAAAAAAAAAAGTAAAAAAGAAGAAAGAAAAGGAAATAATGTAAGACCGACGGTTCGTAGAAAGATATTTTGGATTAATGGAAATTCTAAACAAAAAGAAAAAGAATAAAGGATTATTATCCGCTAACACTATTTTGCTTACGCTACAAAACTGACGGAACGGAATAAGAATATCACGGCAGATGGTGACTCAGAAGTTTCTCAAATTCGATCGCGAATTTGCCGAAGCCTCCAAGTCAAACTCCATGACGGAAGAGTTCCGCTATTGCTTTCTCCGGATTGGGACCGTCAATCACAGGTCGACTGTTATCAAAGGGAATCTGGCGACACTGCTGGCTGCAACGGACCTTAGAGATCGTGCTGGAATTACTAACGAATTTCCTATTCTTTCAAGGTGGTAAAATCCCAAAACAATGACACGCGCAAATCTACATAACCCGAAAAACCAAAAATCATCATTTTTTTTTTCTTTCTTTCGTTTACTTGCTTATTGAACTGCCCAAAGACATACAAACAATAATTTTAATAATAAGGAAATAACTAACGAATATAACGATTCGGTCACTGTCTTGTCTTAGAGCTAGAATTTTTAAATCATGATATAGTACAGCATTGGGAACATACGAAGGGGTTTTGGTTATCAGGCGAAGTATTTTGTTTTGAAATCTCTAAATAATAAGTTTGTACGATCTTTTCGTAGTACCCCAGAGTTGAATACCGTAATTCCAAATAGGCTTCAGGATGGATAAGTATTTGAGTCGTTTGCTAGCTAAATTAACGGGAATGTGGTATCCAAGCAGCCAGTACAATTCGCGTAATCGAATGCCAAGTTCCTGGCGTTTGAATTTGATATGATGCTTCCAATTCAGACGTCGATCGAAGCGAATTCCCAAATATTTAGCTGAATCACTATTCGAAATGGGGTTTCCATTCACAGTTGACGGAATATACCTGACAGTGCGCAAGGAAAAGTCAATTCTGGTAGATTTATGTTCACTCAATTTGATCTTCCAGTTTTTTGCCCAGTCGCAAATGTTATCAATAGCTAGAGCTGTAGGTTTTTGACTGCAATTTCATAAGAGCTGCTAACTGAATGCAGAGCAGTATCATCTGCAACCATAGAAAGAGTAACTGAAGGAATTGTAGAAATGTCAACAGAGTAAACCAGGTGCAGCATCGGACCCAGTATGCTTCCTTGTGAGACTCCGGCTTGTATCATATAGCGATTTGATGTGAATCTTTTGTATTCAACTTTAAAGCTTCTCTTATACAAATATGACTTCAAAATTTCACAATAGTTATGCGGTAGAATATTGCTCAATTTGTGTATGAGGCTTTTGTGTCGTACACGATCAAAATTGCTTTTTCAACGTCTAGGAATACCGCTGGACAGAACTATCTGTCTTCGAAGGTCCGCTCTATTATTTGAGTAACCCTATGAATTTTCTGTAAGGTTGAGTGCTGGCTCCGGGATCCAAATTGCTAGTTAGGGATAATTACAGTTCGATCAATAATAGGTTTAAGCCGAAGCAAAAATGTTTTTCAAAAATTTTAGCTACAATTGGCAGGAGAGAGAGAGTAACTATTGAAGTTTCCCAGGCTTAGGGATAACGATGACTTTTTAGCTAGCTTCCACTGATCAGGAAAATGAAGAATTCTTAGAGTGCCATTGTAAATATAAGTGAAAAATGTGGCAGCTTTTTTAGGAAGTTCTTGAAGGATTTTAGCTGAGATGCTATCTATTTCCGGAGATTTCTTGATTTTTAATTTACCGATGACTTCCTTAGGAGTAATGTACGGAATATTTTTCGATTCAATCGGCTTGATATTAATCTCAACATTGAAATTTATATTGTTAGGCTTAAACACATCTTCAAAGTATGAAGCGAAGGCTCCGGTTTTCTCGCCCTTCCCACTAATCTAATCACCGTTACCGTTGCGAATGGGTATGTTAGTATCATGCGGATGTTTGATTCTACGCGTAGCTTTCCACAATGAGTAATCTTTCTCTCTTTCCGGGCGAAAGATGAAGTAAGTACTCATCAAGCATCTTGTGATTGTTTCTTTACTCAATTTATCGAAGATAGTTTTATCTTCATGATTGCGAGTACGTTGCCACCGCTTGCGCGCGCTGCGTCTTCTCAGAACTAAGTCCTGTACTAACCGAGGGTACTATAATTCCCTGTTGGAAGCAACCTTATATACAGAAGTAGCTGCTATAGCAGAATTGGTGGCAATTGCTGTAAAATTATGCACTGCTAGATCCAATTCGTCCGGTGATTTGATTCTTACTTTAAGGTTTACGGAGTTTTCAATGATGACTCGCATTTTATTCCAGTCGGTACGTTTACTAGTTAGTCCTGTGTGCACTCCTTGTTTAAACAAAACAGTATTACTTAAGGATAAGATTACGGGAGAATGATTGGAAGAGAGGTCCGCAATATTTCTAAAATCCATGTAGATAGTAGATACGTTTCGTGCAATAAAAAAATCTAATAGATTCGGAATCCTGTTAGGGTCTGAAGGCCAGTAGGTAGGTTGCTGCGGAGATAAGAACGATCCGTTGATTTTGTGCACTGATTTGAGCAGTTCTCTTCCTCTTTGATTTGTAGCTCTGGATCCCTAATGCACATTTTTTTGCGTTTAAGTCGCCTCCGAAAATCCATTTTGTACCCAGTTTAGTAAAAAATCCGCTGAAATCAGCGGCATTAATTGCTTCACTAAGGGGACAGTAGATCGAAGCAACTGCAGTTTTCGTATGGCGTAGTTGAATGCTAATGCAAGTAGCTTGAAAGAGGTTAGAGCATATATTTATTTCTTCAGCAAACGTAATAAAATTTTTAATAAAAATCCCGACAAAAAACGATTTTTCCATCAATATATCACGTAACCGGAAAAAAAAAAACATTCAAAATTGTATGCTTTCGGCACTTCGAGGGTCTAATTTTGATATTGGAAACGCGGATGTTACTAACTAGAGGTACATATGGTAATGCGGACATTTTTAACCTTGTTTAAAATTTTTAACTATAATACTCGTGCCGCAAGTGAGGGCACTTTTCGCCAACTTCCAAAGTTTCTTTAAGGAAATGAAATATGATTTTGTTCCTGACAAAAAACGATTTTTCCACCAACATATCAGGTGGCCGGGGGACATTTTTTTTTCAAAACTTTCAAGCTTTCGGCGTCCCGAAGGCCTAAATATAAAGTTATAAGCTCGTTCTTTATGCTTATGTTTTAAGATACGTCTTGGTTTCCTCTGCTTTTTTACTTGAGCAATTGTTTATTTTTGCTGTTTTTGGGCCCAAAGGCCCTCTATATATTTTTTTAATCGTAATTTTTTGCTTTTATGAAAGAACTTCTACATTTTGTTTTATATTTTGAAAATTTCAAACGCAACAAAAAAAAAATTCAGCCAAATCGGTCAAGCCGTTCTAGCGCGATGCGATCAGCAACGCTTTTTCGGATTCATTTTTATTATATAGATTAATATCCTTGTGTATATTATTTTGAAATAAATTATTTTTTACTTTTTAGGGGGCATTCTTATTAAAAATTTTAGAATAAATTTTGAGGTGGGTAAGTTTTTAAGAACTATTTCAGTTTACCCAGCCAGAAATTAAGTCGATTTCAGAAAAATTTGGAAAACAAAAAGCGACCGACGAAAGCAACGTAATCCCTGCTATTATCAATGCGGTAAGGCTTAGAACTTTGTGAATATTAACTTCACAACATCCAACGCTCTATTAAAGAATATAGGTCTTCTTTTACTTTGAACTTTTTGTACTGCTTATTTAAACTATGCAATTCATAAAAATAATAAAACAAAACTTTCTACTGAGATATTTTGTATTCTATCACATTTTCTATTTTGTATAAAAAAATTGTTTATTCTATTTTGTTTATTATAACGGAACAAATAAAATAATTTATTAATTCGTTAAATACGAACATTTACTTTTTCTGCGAGAGAATCCAATCGGTTGTCAATGAAATAGTTAAAACTTAAATTTTTGTATAATGCAGAAGTGCTCGTGGGCACTTTTTTCTTTTTTTTAACATCTGCACAATTAGTAGAAGTTTAGTTACAAGCTTCATTTAAACAATTAAAAATTATATTTTTCGATAAGTAATAATTTAAATTTTTTTTGATTGTTAGGTTGGGGGGGATCTATTCGATATACTCGTTTTAAACAATCCAGTTACAAACGAGATGTAAAGTTTAAAAAACGTTCAGAGAAGTTATTTTGTAATTACTTAATCCTAAATTTCACAAATTTATATAAGTTACCGATCATCGAAAACATGTTTTTTAGGATTCCGTACGCATATAATATACGAAATCCCAATAAGATGGTTCAGAAACAACAAAAATATCAAATAAAAATTGATAACTCACAAACGGTTTGACTTATAAACTTCAAAATTGGACCATAAATCACAATTAAAATTCTCTTCAAAACAATCTATAACTTCAAAATAATCGATTGTCCTAGACGGTCAAAAAAGTACAAAAGCCATCCATAATATATGTATATCGTAATATGGAATTTAAAATAACCGCGAAAATCACTTAACATCACCAGATAACCCTTTAAAAATGAAATTCGAAATATAGAACGAGTGCAGAAGCTCTTTCATAAAATCAAAAAATTACGGTTAAAAAATTATTTGAACTTCCCTGTTTAGGCCAAAAACAGAAAAAAAAGAATATTCACGTAAGCAATAGCCAGAATAAAAATGTTGTAAAAACCAAAACGTATTTTAAACATATGAATAAAGGACTTCTTTATAAGAAAATTATAGTCGAGCTTGCAACTTTATATTTAGGCCCTTAGGGCGCCAAATTCTCGAAATTTTGGAAAAAAATATTTCTTTTTCGGGCATGTGATATATCGATGGAAAGATTGCTATTTGCCGTGAACGCTATCGTATTTAATTTTCTTAACGAAACTTTTAAAGTTGGCGAAAAGTTCAAGAAAGCGCAAAAAATTACGTGTCTCCCTCTTTGCTGCGTGAAAAATTAGCTTTCTTTCTTTTGAATTTAGTATTATGTAAATATAAATTATGGTTATCTTTAAATTAACTGTTGTAAATAAAATAATTTAAAAAATACATATATCTTTATAAGTAAAGTTCAAATTAAAAAAAAATAAAACCGAAATAATTTTACTCGAATAGTTTTCGCACGATGTATTCGAAAGTAGTCAATCCCGAAAATAATTTATAAAAACCCTCGATGCGCGCCGGGTAACAAAACAAAATATCGATACGGAGAAACAAAAATAGAACTAACGAAAACAACGAACAAATATTACTAATACGAATTTAACCAAACATTAACACAATTTAATATACAAAAAGGAAAACGGAAATATCGTACCACAGGTGTATACACATCTACGCGACCGGAAACACGCAAAAAGCCCGTCGCTAGAATCTCACACGCGCAACCTTTGCAACTACCTGCAATAGACTGACTGTCTGACCCAAACAAAAAAAATCGCCATGCCGTCTAAACAAAGACCGACGCTATCCCTTAGAAAAAAATGGCCGATAGTTTATAGCGGCGCTAGTGCATGAACGAATTTAATATATAAAAAAAAAAAAAATACGAAACATATTCAAATACGAGTATAAAAAATAACGATATAAAAAAATTAAAAAATTTTATCGACAACATTTACATACATCATGCTTCACTGAACTTGTTACTATTATATTAGAAAACAGATATACAAACTTACTACTTGTCTTTTATCTTGTTTATAAAGTGGAATAAGTAAAATAGAATTTCAGTGATTAAATAGATTTATAAAAATTATTAAATTAAAATTATTGTTAATTAAAATTTGATACCACATTATTTAAATATAAAAAATATTTCAAATAATTGTTTGTTTTTTTTTTGCTATTCCTTATGTAGTAAAAATAAATGTGTAATGTTGTATTTAATAAAATTTTTCTTTACTAAATTTCTCTAAATTAAAAGAACTTATAATGTCCGTAATATAGTAGTAAGTTGAGAAATAAGAGAGAAAAAGGTAAAAAGAAAACCTATATATATATATACAGATGCATGAAAAAAAAAAATCTTAATTACTCGTAAAATTTTAATTTTTAGCCACTATAGTTAATTGCTATTTTGTTCAAGTAATTATTTTACCAGTTACTGAATTTGGGTAGTTTCATAAAAAGTAAGCTAACCATTTGAAAGTACTATAAAAAAAAAATACTTTATACAAATTCTTACGCTGTTCTTTATTTTACTTATATTAAGATTATTAAATTCACCTGTAGAAACAGTCACTTTATCCTAACGCTTAGAAAAAATTTAACTCTTAAGAATTCTTCCTAAATTAACTTGGTTAGGTACTATACACTTAATCCATTGATAAGAAATTAAACGTTGTTTATTCTTTCAATCTATTTTTCCACATTGCTGTTAATTGAATTGTTTTTTTTGATTTTCTTCTTGTTTTTATTTCAGTTTTCACATTTTTGCACTTATGCTATTCTCTCCGATCTCGAAATGTTCCTTGTGATCTTAAATTAATGTTGTTTGAACGCCTGTCTCTTAAGAAATTGCTGTACAGTGCTTTATTCTAGATTTATATATTAACTTTTTCTATTCTGTATTCGTATTTGCTTGCGATGCATCATTTAAAAATTAAATGTCTTATTTATGATTAGTACTGAGCCTTCGATCTGAGTAAAGAATTATACTATCAAATCCACAAAAAAAAAAATAACATTTTTCCAGATCTCTTACTTGGAATTTTAAACGACGTACATTTTAGTAAAACATGAAAACGCTTTACGTTCTTTTTTCTTTTCAAACCAACTGAAATTGAAGTAATTTATAATTTAGAAAAGGATTTTAGGCCATATGGATATTATCAAAAATGCCACGCGCTTTAAGATACTTCAATTGCGGTCGTTAAATTTGGATTTTAAGAGTATACAGGCGTGTTACATTAGATTTTTTCGTTGTTTCTTTCCTATCGTACAATAGTTGTTAATTCATTGTTTATCGTCGCTTTCTCATTCGGCGGCCTGGTTTCGCCGGGTAATGTTAAATTCGAACACTTTGGGTTTATCAGCCCGAGTGATAAACAATGAACGCACAAATTCTTCGGCCATTGTTGTTACCACCAGTAACCGACCCTCACCGTTAAATTCCGGTAAGATCGATTCAATTAATACTACTAATATGAAAACTGATAATAACAATAATAATGTTATAACTCTTCACAACGTAGAAAACGCCGACAATACCTGGCAAATAGTTAGACGGATACGTTCTTCCTCTCGTTCGCCGCCGCATACATCGAATAAATTTAAACGCTCGACAATTCCAAAGTTTAATACCAGAAATCGATGTCAACCGTTTATGTACTTAAACGATGACGACAACGACAACATAGACGGAGATAATGAAATAACGGATGCAGGCGTGATGTTACGTGATAATGAGATATCAAACAACGCTGATGGTAACGATAAACAAAGACAATTGCGACGCCTTCGCCGATTTTAGTTAAAAATGTTAAAAATTATACAGGATTCTTTAAATTCTTAACAAGTTTTATAGATGTTAAATTTACGTTGAAATTTACAAACACTGGCATTACTATAAAACCAAACTCGCCAGTTTGTTATCGTGCACTGATTAAGGCCCTTCAACAAAATAAATACAAATTTTACACTTTTCGACTACTGGAAGAAAATAGAGCTTTTTATGTAATTTTAAAAAATCTTCATCATACAACCGATTGCGAGGAAATCACATAGGCATTACAAAATTTAGCTTTTTCTGTTCGTTCTGTAATTAACGTAATAAGAAGAAGAACAAAATTCCCCTACCCATGTTCTTCATAGATCTTAACAAATCTTTTAAAAATTCAGAAATTTTTGAGTTAAATCATTTATTTCATACAGTTGTAACAATTGAAGGACCGCGAGTAAGTGGAAACTAATCCAGTGCATGCGTTTCCAAAATTTTGAACACACGAAGTTTTATTGTAATCTCCCACCTCAATGCGTTAAATGCAGCGGTAAACACCTAACATCTGACTGTCCTAAAGCATCAGAAAAATAACCAATATGTCAACATAGCATGCGAATATTACCAACAAGAATATAATAATAATTTTAAACAAAATGCAATAAACAGAACTTTCGAAGCTCTATCATTTGATTTGGAAAACACCAGCGTGTTTCCACCTATAAGTACACAATTATCATCAACTCTATACTCCAGTGTTACCAAAAAATATACCTCTTCTTCTGCTTCGCCTGCATCAACAGTGGTATATAATAATAATGCTCCACAGCACACAAACGAACAAAAAGGAATTAGTGAAACTGTAACTTTCTTTCTTAACGAGTTTCGCAATTTATCATCACCATTAATATCCATGTTAACCAAACTTATAGAAAAATCATTATGACTTTAAACCATATAAGTACTAATTCATTAACAGTACTATTATGGAATAGTAATGGGATGCAACAAAAGAAACACGTATTTCAATGCTTTTTACAAACAAAACGAATTGATCTTACTTTACCAAATTACAGATGCTATCATGGAACACACCCCTCTGGTACAATAATGGGAGGTGATGCTGCACTCATCAAAAAGAGCGTTGATCATCATCTACATTTTATTTGCCGAACGGGGACTTACCCAATGGCGGATTTACAAATTTGCCGCCAGTAGGCTATTCAATTTTTGCCGCCCCCACTGACCTCTGAAATTCGATACGCTAGTTCATAACCATATTAATTACATTTATTCTGTCAATGAAATTGCAACCTTATGATTTGTGCTCTATCATCCTCATTACATCAGATTTTTCCTGTTATTAGCATGATTGTGAACTAGGGGGTCGTTGTGTCAGTTTCTAGATTATTTTACAAGCCACGATTTAGTAAATATTATACGAGAAATAGTTTTCGGGTATACTTCCGAGCTAAAAACAGCTCAATCATGTAACAATTATAAGGTGGGGTAAGGTATGCTTTAAAAATACTTACACAATATGAACACAGCTTACACAAAATAATGTGCATTCGGTAAACGTTGTTAAATATTTTTTATTGCACTTACAGTTTAAAAACAATACGAACAATATCTCTATTAAATTATCTGTTAACAATCCGGTTAATGATGACAATGAAATCAATTAAGTTATGAAAGTTTTACATTACCTTTTTGCGAGATTTTAAATCTGCAAAATCATCAATTATATCGTCGCATGAAATCTTATTCATTAGTTCTGACTATATGCATAAAAGAGCTAAGGAGTTTAGCTTTTCTTGACTTAAAGTAGATCGTAGAAAAGCTTCTCTCACTCGAACAATTTGTCGCTAGTGTATATAGAGCTATGCGAAGTGCTATATCCAAGTTTAGATAAATGTTCTCCAAATTCTGTTTTCGCAGGAACGAAGATAGATTTTTTAATGATCCGGAATCTGGTTTTATCAAAATTCTTTCAAAAGAAAGGTGGCATTGAAAGTGTACGCATTCCTGAACTAAGTCAGTTTCTAAATCATTAGGATTCATTTTTTTCAAGGAAATGGCTTTTTCCGTCGAGGTCGATGGTAACAATTCACTAATTTTGACTAGAAATGAAAACTTCTCGTTAAATCCGTTGTAGGCCTCTTGCCGCTTTTCTAACCCGGATACGAGGCTATCTATGAGGACGAAAAACGTGTTAACCCTGAAAGTTTCACTCGCAGTCATTCTAATAACTTCTTCGGATGTTTCATCAAATACTTTTTTTTCTTTTCGGTTGTCTTTTTCCAATCTCTGTTGTATATTGCTTATATACGCCTAATTCCATCGCCTTTTCTTCGAAATACTTGAAATTTTCTCATTCAGCTACGAAAAACTTACGAAGTGATTCGTAAAAATCGGCAACGGCGATCAAATCTACGATAGAAGCCTGAATTTGAACATTCACTTTGTTTATTCTTTCAAAAAAAATATTCCACGCAACAACTATTACCGCGGTTTTCAGTTTTTCCAAATTCAAAAGTATTCCCGCCGCTTCTTGTCGCGTTACAGGCTTTTCGGTACGATCATCCTTGATTGATTCCAAAGTCTTAAGAACTTTGTGCCGAGAATCTTTCAAACTTTTACATGCATCCTCTCTCGCTGACCAACGTGTCAGAATCACTCTCTTCAGAGTTTTGCCTTTCCCAATTTCACTCATTAATTTATGTCAGCGTTATGTCGAGCTTACAAAAAAAACGTAAATTTCCTGTAGCGTCATGAAAAAGCGACGAGCTCCTGTACACGATTCAGCAGCCGCAGTTGTCACTAAATTCAAAGAATAAACAGAACAAGGCACGTAAAAAGCGAAAGGTGCTTGGTTTCGAATTTTTGTCAGCAAACCAGTGTACATGGCAGACATGTTCGCGGCATTATCATATGACTGTCCACGACGGTCTTCAATATTTATGCCTAGTGTTTCGAATTCAGAAATAATGATAGAAAACATTTTTTCAGCTTTATGTTCCACTGACGGCAAAAACTTGAGAAATCTTTCACGCGATTCGCCTGATTCCAAAACGTATCTAATGACAAGGGTAAGTTGATCTATATGTGCTATATCTGGTGTTGAATCGAATATTAGGGAAAAATATTTCGTCTCCAATCTGTTTTAACACTTTATGACTCATCAAGGGAATAGACTCATCGCAAACGGTCTTTGATAAGTAACTGGTACTCCCTGGTCCTTGATTCCCAAATCGTCCAATATGACTGGCTAAAAAAGGATCGAACTCCACTAACAGTTCCAAAATCATACAATAATTTCCGTTATGCCGATCACCGAACTTTTCATTTTTCCTTCTGAAAGCGAGGCCTCTTGAACACAATCGCTTCACCATGGCAACAACTCTCTTCAGAACATTTCTCTGATAAGTAATTTCTTCATCAATTTGGACCTGTAGTAAATTGTCGAGTCGGCCATTTCAAACTAAGAATACTAGATTTATAACGTACAGAGTTTTCATGCTGAGCTACCCGGTGTTCTGCGTTTTTCTAGACATTAAATCCTTCGTTCTCGAACTGAGTCTTATACTCCAATGGACCGAATGCCAAACAGGGTCCGCAATATACAGATTTTTTACTTTCAGAATAAATTAGCCAATTTCGGTCTCTTTCACTTCATTATTTTTCATTTTTCTTTGGAAGATACTCACTGGCAAGAAACGACGCTGATCAGCATATATTTTCTCACTTTTAGAGAAGTCATAAGACTTGTTTTGATCGAAGCCGTACCTTGGGATAATCTCCCTTAAAGTATCGTTAATTTCCCATAAAGCTGGATCTCTGTTTAGATTTACTGTTGTTAGTACTTGGTCATTACTTGTACTTGACGTCCGATTCGGAGACGCATCTTCAATTGTTATACTTATTGATGATTCCTCTACCGCCTCTTTGTCAAAAACATAATTATCCGTTTTTTCAAAAGCAGATTGTTCAACAGACGACAGTTGTTGTTGGGCCACAGAGTTCAAATCCATTTCATCTTTTTCAGATTGGATTGTATCAGTGGATGTGATTGAAGTTCCTGGTCTTACAGCACTGCTTCTACTTCCACTTGTAAAAAAACTGTCAATTTTTATCGTTTTATGGATAATCTGTTCTTGTTTTTCTTTTTTAATTTTGTCCCTTTTTTTATACTCAGCTCCACTAAGTCGCTTTCTTCCATCACTTATTCTAACAATTTTTTATTCAAGAACTGAAACGAAAAAATATTACATTGGCAGTTTTATTTCTCGTACGTAAGTACCAGTATCCTTTGTTCAGACTTCAGACCTTGAATACTTACCTAATATAAGCAAAGGAAATGCATTTAAGTATAATAAAACAAAAAAAATGTGAACTTCTACGCAAACCTTCCGAAGTATCAAGTTAAATTACTGATTCGTTACGGATGATTTATTGTAATACATTAGGATTATTTACCTACTATAAGTTAGTATTATATGCACCGGTGATGTAATGTTATGAAGTTATTCATACAATCCACGAAACACTCTGAAAAATTATAGCACGTGCACCAGAAAAATGTGCTCGCGAAATATTAGTACGTACCTATTAGAAATTGCAGGACGCAGTTATCCGAGGTGACTTTTCATTTGTTTTTGAAGTAAATACGAGACGGGACTTCCTCATTTATATCGCCGCTCTATATCTATCTCTCTCGCTCTCGAACTCAATGCCTCCACAAAGCGTATACCTACAACGGGATCCCGCTTCGACTCCAAACGGCAACCCGATCGCGCCACACTCGTGCTGTTAATTCGTCCAGACACTCTTAGCGAACGGTCATGTCATTCGTTCCCGCGCCGTAACCCGAAAACGACTACGCAAATACGTAGTAGAAAAAAAAATTGAAGTATTAAAACATATTACACGTTGATATGGAGAACAAATTATAGTAATAATTAATAAAAAAATTGGGTAAAAATTTGAATTGTAATATTGAAACGCTATTGGAATATTTTAAAATTTCATGATCACAAAAGTATATTTTACAGAGCGTTTAGTAATTTTTCATATACAGACGTTAATGTTCAGTATAGTACTAAAATATTGAAATTTTTGTTAAGTTTTTGGGACCCTAAAATCTGCCGTCCTAGACTCCAGCCTACTTAGCCTGCTGGTAAATCCGCCATTGGACTTACCAAGCTGTTGCGGTTAAAATAAACAACATTTGACAACGAGAAGGTAACTAACACATCGGTTTATTGTTATCCGAAGCATTACATACCGAATGATGAATTTGCAGAACTATTTCATGATCAAGGCAGCAAATTTATATATGAAGGTGACTACAACGCAAAGCACCCTCACTGGGGATCAAGAGTTCAAAGTAAACGTGGAGCGCAACTTTTCTAACCCAATAGGAAATTGCACCTAGATGTTCCACCATTTACAGGAACCTACTGGCCAAAGCATACCAATCGGCTATCATACGTGTTAGATTTCTATTTCACTATAAGGTTAAGCAATATACATAAAAACTGCTGTACGATTGTAGACTTGTCATTCGATCACGTACCGGTCTTAGAAATTCTAGACACAATTCCACTATATAGCAGAATAGACAATTGATTAATAAATAAATCTATTGACTAGAATAAATTTGTAAATATAATAGATAAACAAGTGGACTTAAAGGTAAAATTAAATTTACAGCACGATATTGATACAGCTGTTGATTGTCTAACAAATACAATAAAGGATTGCTGTAAACAATCAACACGACCTGCGAAGCTGACTGCCAATAATAATAATATATTACCCATTGAAACACGTGAGTTAATTGCCAAAAGAAGAAAAGCGCGCAAAAATAGCACTTAACAGATACCCATCTAATTACTAAACGTACAGGGAATTTTGACGGTTCAATCTGGAAAGCAGCGAAAGTACTAACAAAGAGATGTATTCCATCTTATCATATTAAAAAAATCTGATACAGAATGGGCCAAAACCGATGACGAAAAATTTGACACTAATTTTTTCTCAATTACATGATTAATAAACAAGCAATTTTATATATTTTCAATTCACTTTAATAATTTACTATTAAAAGCTCCTTATATTTACTAAAAGCATAGTTTGAATTTTAAACCAAAACAATTGTAAAAGTCAGTTTCGTTCACACAGTTCTGTACATTTATGGTTAAATGAAAATGCAGCCAACAACTATGTATTAAAAACTGATAATATCAAAAAAATATTGGAGTTAACAAGTTATAAGTTTGATTAATTTCAACGTGAAAAAATACAGATTGATTTTTGATTCATGTTCATTATTATTTTTTCCTACTGGCGCTTATAAATAAATAAAAAAAAAAAAAAATTGTTTGAAAATAATTACATGCAAGCATTTCACAAACAAAGAAATATGACATGCATGTAAAATGCGATATTTTTTTTATTGCACTTTTCACGTATTGAATAATTTAATATACCGATAAACATGCCAAATTTATATTAAATTAACTAATTAATTAAAATAATAAAACATTTTAGTTAACTAAACATAAAATAATTTTCAAAATTTTAGTTGTTACATTTTACAATATAATGTAAGTTATTTAATAATTGATCATAATAATTATTAAGGGATAATTTATTATTTAAAAAAACTAAAATAAATAGTTTTATATTTTAGAAACTATTTTGTAAATTATATTTTAAATTTGAAAATTTCAATAATATCCGTCGTTAATGTTTTCGAAATCCAAAGAAGAAAGAAATCTCATGAACAAGTTTTTTGTACATGGCGTATTTAAATTTCGGATGTAAATATCTTTAGTTTATTGTTTATTGAAGTTTAATATGTCTGGAAAAAATTTTAGTAATTACGATCGGTAAATAGTTTAAATAGTTTTATTAAATTATTTTAATTTAGTTTATATCGAATAGTTTCATGTAAATCGTAAAAGTGTCCTATTGTTTTACACATTTAAGGTCGTTTTTTGAAATACCGGTCATGTAAATTGAGAGAATGAATTTTATTTACGTTATTGCGTATTTGTTGATTTTGTTATTTAATGATTAATAGTAAATGTTGTTTTAATTTATGATTTAGAGTTGTTTTTTGCTTTTTTTTAAAAATGTAAATTACAGTTATTAAAAAGTACTTTTAATTGAGCATTGTATGCATGATTTATTATTTAAAGGGGTTTCAGGAGTAATGCGCGTCCTCATAAACCTTTTCCGTCCGAACCACCGTATACTGCCTATGTCGGAAATTTACCAATGGGTGTTACCCAAGGAGATGTTGAGTCAAAGATATTTAATAATTTTCAGGTAACCTCTTTATTTCGTGCTAAAACAGGTTAGTTTGTTTTAGTAAAATTTATAGTAGTTATTTACATTTATTCATTTATCTCATGTAGATAAAAAGCGTACGTTTGGTTCATGATCGGGAAACAGATAAGTTTAAAGGATATTGTTATGTTGAATTCAATTCTTTGGAAGATTTGGAAAGTGTTGTTGGTTTAGATGGAAATATGATTTTGGATGGTCAGATACTTAGAATTGATGTTGCAGAAGGAAAACGAAATGAAAAATCAGGATTTGATAAGATTAAAAATAGAGGTAATAGTAATTGGCGTGATACTTTTTTACACGTATATCATCGTTTAATAATGTCATTTAACTATTTTTTGAAAAATTTATCGATTAGATTTAATTATTAGAATATAATTAAACGAGTAGTTTCGGTAAAATCGTTATTGCTAAAAATGGATGTTTTTTGATGAAAAAAATATTTTTTAATACATCTGTTAGAAAAAAATATGTACTTTTCTTCTATACTTGAAGTTGTACAATAAATAAATTCTGTTTTAAGTTTTACAGTATTTTATGTTGACGTAAATAAATTTGTTGCGTTGTACATTGGTTACTGTACTTAAAATCCCCGTTCCTCGAATAAAAATATTTATTACGCGCCTTTTTAATTTATAATTTTAATAACTATATATACTTTTATCGCAGTGTAATATATTTATATTTTATGTAATTTATTTGTATAACTTAAATACTGAAAGTGATTTTAAGAAATAAGATATAATGAACATATAATCGATTGTCCTTGCGTTTAAAGGAACTGGGTACAATTATTTAAGGTCAGTACAAGAAGTTTGATTAAAGGAGACCATTTTGAGTATTTGTTGCGACAGTACAAGAAGTATGGCATTTACAAAAAAAAAAGATCTCTTACTAAATGCATTCAACGCAGAAGCGGTGTGTATTACACCTCTGCTAGCATAGCTGTATAAAAAAAAACATATAAAATGATTAAAATTGTATTGTTATAATAATTTCTCAACCAACGATATTATAAATTAAATTTATCAAATAAATTGTTAATTTGGTAATTTGCGCTTGTAGTATAGAAACTCAGAAAAGTAAAGAGTTATTATAAATTAAATTTCTAATATGTATGTTCGATAATTTACAACTGACATTTAAAGGCAATGGACAGTGCGCCGTCACTAGTGATAGTCAAATTTTGTGTCCGATAAAAAAAAAAAGTCGGGTACGATAAACTGTTCCAAATTATTAACTTACGGCAAATTTATATTTTCTGTTCTGGATATAATTCTGGCTTTAGATACAATTCTGATCTATTGTTACCTTTAGCTGGTCTGGATTATTTTATTGTGATGATGAAATGATTAAAATGTTAGATAATCGTCATTAAGTTTGTTAGCGAAACAACAACGGAAATATCGGGTTATATCTTAAACTGAAGCATATCAGCTTGATTTATACTGTTTCTTTATACATTTATTTTTTTAGGATGAAATAATAAACACCAAAAATTGCTAATTTTTAATTTAAACGACATTATGTCGTACGCTCGTTATCACTGTTGTATTACTTTTTTTTTTTTAAATTACGATTCATATTAGTTTTAGTTGCTGTTAGAATAACATAAAAATAAAATTTTATTTATTTTATGTTATTCTTTCACGTAGGTATGTTGGCAAAGGTGTAACATATCGTTTCTGCGTTGAATGCTTGTATTAAGAGGACTTTTTCTACGTATGCTATTATTAATCAATTGTCTCTTTTAATCGCTTAAAATTGAACTTAAATAATTTTACTCAGTCTCTTTAAAGGTAAGGACAATCGATTACGTGTCCAACTTTCATTCTGAAAATTTTAAAAGTATAATCTCTGATTTTCCCAGCAGTTCCGTCATACGTACTTAAATCCGATCACTTCGTTTGCTTTACATATTACTGAAAATTCAACAGATCGATGTTTATATTAAGCGGTTCTGGTATTTTAATTTCAATTTTGAAGAACTTTTCCTGTGTTTTCAAAATAGGAATATTTCTCGCTCCATTCTATGTGTATTATATTCTCTATTTTTAATCTATCTTTAGTGAGGTACAGTGTTTATTTTACAAGGCGAGAAACCGTCCAAAAAACAATACATTTATATTTCTTGTTGCGAAAATGAATACTATGGTCTCCAGTCGTAAATGTGGTTTAAAAAACATTGAAATAGTTACACATGCATTATATCGAAGTGCAGTGATGTAGTTACAGAAAAGGAAAAAAAATCTAGAACAATAAAAGTTATTGAAGAGCATTGAACACATAGTCACGTCTGTCACGTAATCCGTTTACGTGTATTGTATGAAAAACAAAAGTGTAATTGAAATAATCGTAATTTTGACCAAGTTATAATTGAAATAAAATAAAATATAATAAAACCTCAGTGGACAATGGTGAAATATCAATGTAGTTCATTTTATTATGCTCTTTTCGACGTGTTTCCATTCAATTTTTGGTTTGAACGTGAAAAGAAATAAATCCAATCCGACTATTTTCCAGACGACTATAAAAATCATTCATTCCGACTAATCGAATGTTGTTAATAAATTCGCTGAAACCTTTAGAACGAAAAGCACATTCAGTATGCAGTATTCTTAATCATTGAAAACCGGCCCGCTCTGCTTTTTCGTATTCTTTATATTTTTCATTATGTTATCTGTACCATATTTTAAGAACTCATTTTACGTTAATTAAACTTATAATCTGCTTTTTTAAAAACCTACATCCTCGTTAACATTTTGTAAATTTATTTTTACTTATGTCATGGAGTGAAGAAACCTGCAACAGCATTTGTTTATTTTATCTTACAACTCGTTTTGTAATATGAGTTTAAAATTAATTGCATAATATGATGTTGCATTTTTGTTAGTATTGTATTGTTTTTATAGTTTTCAATGTAGTCTTATATGTTTTAAGAATTGCCAGCATTTTTATCGAAATGGAAAATCGATCATGTTGTACCAGATTCATCACTCTAGATATCATTTTGGTACTATAAAAAAAAAAAACACAAAGCAATAATTCTTTATTCACATACTTATTTTCGTATAAATATATTAACATTTGTTTCCGCGAAATTTAGTTCTGACGTTTCTCGAACTTTTGGTTGTCAAAGGAAATTTCCGTTAAACGCTCACTTTTCGGTGTTTCAATATTTAATATACAAGCTGAACTAATAAAATTGTCTACATCGCGTATTAATAAGTTTATGTTAAAATGCATCAATTTTAATATGTGAAGATGCAGTTCCGTGCCTCCAATATTTTTGTTTACAGTACATTTTTTATAGGTGTTCGGCTGTCGTTCTCATTTCACCTATGTATTCTTGCTTACAATTTTTGTATTGTTCTATTTTAATGTTTATGCCTTTAATATACAGATATAATGCTTAAACTATCCTGTCTGTAGATAACGGAAAGGTTTTGAATATTTTAATACATTTTTTTATTAATTTTATTCCGTGTTCGTTATATTTCTCGCAGTCCCACACAAGATGAGCCAGCAAATCTTGCTTTATGTAATTTTTACACAGGTAATTTTCAATTTAACCTAAACATATTAAATAAGCTGGACAAACTACATCGCCAGAACACATTGTATCAACAACAATATAGTAGTTGTTGGTATTTAGATTGTTAAACTATATAGATTTTTTGTTTAGCTGTAGTTCCATTTTGTAGTATGTATTTTATCAGCTCTTAATCTTATTTTTTTGTAATACATTTCATCCAGTTTTTCTTTAATATTAGGGAGATAACTGCTACCAATTCAGCTCATTCTCCATCTATCATTTAATTTAAGGTAATATTTTTTGTAAATTTATCAATTAATTTGTCATTTACTAGGAAGTCTGGATATCCACTTCAGTGCCATCGCACTTCGTGTTTCATTTATCTTTTCTACCAACTGTTTTATTTTGATTACTCGATATTTCTTATAATTATTATTTTGCAATTTTTGCTACGCCATCGCATAATCTGATAAAATGATATAATTGGGTTTTGTACTTATAAACTTTAGTGCTTTGTATATAGTGTATATTTTAATATTGTAGGTAAGACCTTCTTTTAAGTTGTAAGTACAAAAAAGGTTCAAAAAAAATTTTAACTTTCGTGGCTTTTTTGATTTACCATTCGTATATTATTTTCGGTAAAAATCACGTCATAATTTTTTTTCATCGACATTTCGGATAATATTACTTTATTCTTCATCATCGGAACAAATTCCTCTACACATAAAATAATTCAGTTCCAAAGGCTTCATATACATTTTATCTTTTGTACCATACGGATAAATTTCCTCACAAGGGAATTTTCATTGCAGTTTTGTTTTTAGCACAGTGTTTCCAGCAACTGGATCGTTAACATATTTGTTACTTATTTTTATATCTATATCAGTTTCCAATGAACGATCCATCGTAATAATTTTTAATGTTTATTGACTTTAGTAATTATTAACTGGTATACTTTCATCATTTGTACTCGTTGTTACGTACAGGATGGGGTTAGTTTTTCACGAGAGTGATTTATCAACCCTGATCTTAAAGTAACGTGTATTTGCCAAGTATTACTGATATATAAAAAAAGTTTTCTGCGTCACAGTTTGACGTATTTCTGTCTAGCGTAAAAGATAGAAGGCCGAAAGACATCTTTAAACTTTGATTTTGTATTAACTGCAATTTGAGTTCTTCTGTTGTCCGTAAATATATTATTTTTGTTGGGTGTAAAATATGTGTTCTTACTAGAGTATCATTAATGAGCGAATGCCTACTACTCCCATTTTGTTTCTTTCACCGCTCTAATTGTATTACTGGCTTTATCGATTTTCCGGATAGTGTTTTTATTTGGTATGACCAACTTAGCTAAGTGTCAAAATAGACGCCTAAATATTTATTTGTATCAATGAACTTATTCAAATTTCCGCTGATTACAATCGATGAATTGTATTTATTTTGTTTCTGGGTGATCATTGAATCTACCGTTTTATCTATGTTGCTAGTTTTAGTCGATCTCATAATTCAGTCAATTTATTGATACTGGCTGTAGATTTTTTTGTAACTAGCAGTATGTACGCGCACACACACACACACACACACACACATATATATATATATATATATATATGTGTGTGTGTGTGTGAGTGCGTGTGCATGTACGTATGTATATATATATCTTCTTTCTCTTCTCAACCTTATGGTTGGTGGGTATATGTATATATGTAATGTAGTAATAGATTAATAACCTGTAGAACTTCTTTCCTACAAATAGTTGTGTGGTAACTGTTATCTTTAAATTTAATTCTTAATTTCCTTTTTCTGTAATAATTAAAATACGATTTGATCACAAACATATGAAATACAAGTATGTCACAAAATTTAATTATTTAAAAATACATTAATCACTGGCATGTTTCAGAGTTACATATTCCATGATCATGGAAATATTATTTTAATATCGTCGCAAAGATTTTTGCTAAACATAGCAATTATGTTAACGGCCTAATTTTAAAATTTTTTTTTTTTTTTTTAGATTTTAAAATCTGACGTGTACAATGTTTCTTCTATAAAGACTGAATGATCCGCGTTAAAAAGATACTGTTAAATAAATCTAGCAAGTTTTTTTTTATTTTTTGCCGGTTGATAATTACCTTATGTCTTTATTTGATATACACCATCAACTGTGTTGGTATTTCTTTTTGTGAATAGATTATTTTCTATCTCTTGCAATGTAACATCATTGCCAGTTTCTTTGCATTCTTTTTGCAAATTTAATATTCTTTTCTTCTACAAAACGAAATTTCGTATTTCTCAAAATTATTTCTATAATTTCTAATAAATAAATTATTTTAATTTATACATTTCGGTACTTCTCTCTATTATTTATAACGTTACAATTCTATGTGGAATGTTTTACGTTCAATTTGTCCATTATAATTTAGGAACTTTTATATTATTTAAAAGGTATTGTACTGGACAGAGGTGATTTTATGTCCAGAATAACCGTAGAATTAAGTTGACTGGAATTATAAAAAATAAAGTTTTTAATGTAATTCTAAATTTTAATTTTAATTTTATTTATTCAAATTAACCGTAAATTCGTGTAAAGTAGTTTATTAGTAATTATAATAGCCACACTCCACCCGCTTTACCAATTCTGTCATGTATAATATTGAACCTTAATATTGATAAATAATTACTTTTTTAACTATGTTTAACTAATCCCTGTTGCTATTTTTATTAAAAAAATTTCTAATTCCTCTAAGTACTTCTTATTGTTGGTTAATTTTATGATATGTTTGTTTGGTGCCTCTTATTTACCTGCTGTATACTACTGTTGAAGTTCAATGGCAATTTATGAAGGTACACAGATATTTAAATACATCGATAGATTTTAGCGGTGTTCGGAAAAAATTGTGATGAACTCTTGTACGATTGAATATATATGGGGCATTTTACGTCAAATGTCCCAGTGCGCCGCTCGAGCGCCAAACGCTTACTTTTCAACTTTCCTCAGCTTTCCAATAAAATCATTCGTTTTTTTGAAAATTTGCCTTTTTAAGCTCATAAAAACAAAACGTGTTATATCTTTAAAAGGGTATTTTTAATATTTTTTTTAATGCTCTAGATCGAAAGGGGAGGATTTTTTACGCCGATATAGCGATTTTCAGAGTGTGTTCTTTTTTATTTTATGAAATAATGAATGCCAAAGTAAAGATGGACCGCCGCTGTAGCACGCGGCGCAGCGTAACGCAAAATGTTTATTGGTTTTTTCCAATATCTATTTGACGTCGAGTTTGGATTGTGGTTAGCTTACGTTTATTTAGTCATGGATTACCATCGTTGTAATTGTACTGAATAACAAAAGCAAGCATCGTCGAAAGCGCGTATTACTTTATGAACATCGAAAAACTTGACCTTATGGAATAACTTCGGAAATTAATTTATTTAGCTGTAATTAACTAATTTATTTATCATAGATTAAGTATTTGTTATTTTTTTTCTAACGCTATGTCGCATTCAGTTTTTCATTCAAGATGCTTTAATCCGTTTTTTGGTAAAAGTTATCATCCTATTAACTCGGCAAAACAGTTGTTTAACTTTTCAACATTTAAAAAAGATGAATATCCATCTAGGAAAAATTTTTAATAATTGTAGAACTGAAATTTATAAACGTAAATCAAATTCATCTATTCTTGATGTAAAAACGAATTATCTACAAACATAAAGAAAATTTTAAAAACGAAGAAAACAAATGAATAAATTTCTGTGATACTTATGAACATATACATTAAGTAATTATATTTCAAAAATGCACAAAGAATGTTTCAGTGTATAAATAAATAATATCTACTTATGTGTAGTAGAATTAGTTATTTAGTAAACATTATTGATAGAAAGCACACTGTGGTGCGGCATGTCACGCTGCGCCGCAACTGTGATTCGTCTTTATTTTGGCGTTCAATATCTCGTACAAGAAAAAAAAACACACTCTGATGAAAGTTGCTTTATCGACGTAAAAAACCCTCCTCTTTCGATCTAGAGTATTTAAAAAAATATTAAAAATGCCCTTTTAAAGATATAACACGTTTTGTGTTATTTTGAAGTTAAAAAGGCACATTTTCAAAAAAGGGCGAATGATTTCATTGGAAAGCTGAGGAAAAATACATCGAAAACGTGTTGTTGTTATTTTTTGTGTATGATCTTAGTAGCGTAATCATCAGTTGAAAAGTAAGCGTTTTGGCGCTGGAGCGACGCGCTGGGACATTTGACGTGAAATGCCCTATATATTGCTTGTTTTTACAATTTAATATCTAATTATTTTTAGGTAGTATTTAGTTCACTGGTTGTTAACATATTATATTTATTACAAATTTACTTTGTTTAAACGTTTTAGTGATTATTCAAGTTCTGTAAATTATTTTTATGAAAAGTATTTTGCGATGTGTTTATTTCTTTATTTAATTTCTATTTTAAAATCAATAAATTTTTACTTCTGTACGATTCTATTCGAGAAGTATATACGGATTTTATCTATGATTTTAGTAATTCACTTTGTGTTTTTTGTAGGAGGTGGTGGAAGCGGTGCTTTCAATAGAAATGATCGCGATGGAGATAGGAGAAGTTATAATCAAAACAATTCACAGGAGGGTGGTGGTAAGATCTAATTATTTTTAATTAATAATTAATACTCACTCTGAGATCTGGAAATAATTGTTATTGTTATGGAAGTTTTTAAATTTTTTTTCTTGTTGTTTTTTCTTGTTCGTTAATTTCTGTCAATGAGATACTTCCGACAAAAGAAAAACTCATGACTAATGCAAATATCGGACCAGAACGAAGGAGTCGAATTAATTTTTCATCGATATTTTACAAACTGGAAGAACACGGGGGGAACGAATAGGGGGAAAAAAATTAATTGAATGAGCAAAAATGAAAGAATGAGAGAATGTAGAGTGATTGTTAAGGGAAGGCAAGACGATAAGCAATCTTGTTAACGCATTAGATCAGAAGTAGAGATAAGGCGGCTAATTCTTTATATTCTGCGGTGCGTGTTCACAGAAATAACTGTGATTCCCCATTCACTGTTTTTCTACCGTTATTTTTATTTAATTATATGGTAGAGGTATATTTATTGGATAATATCGACTTTTTCTTGCGAAATTACTGTAGTTTTTAAATAATACCGTGAATGCACATATATTGAAAACGGCGAGAAACTAACTTTCTAGCTCGGATTTTATATTCATCTTTTTGCCGTTTAACAAGAAAGGTCATAGAACTGTCGCTTTTCGATTTTCTTGAAATTTTACAGAGCACCAAAAAATGTTTCAAGTTACTGGTATGGTGATTCACCAACCTCTAAATATAATCCCCAAAAATCAATTTTTGCTGATAGAACTTGTAATCAATATTATGTAACCGAACAAAATTAAATTTTTTCCCATAAAAAAGTACATAAGTAATCCGCAGTAAATTGGACGTCGGAGGTCGCACTCATATTTTTTAGAGGGCGAAATTGTATGTCTTTTCGTTAATATTTAGTATATAAATTCAGGGACTTTAATGAAAACAGTTTTTACAAAAATAAGACGAAAAAATAAAATTGACACGTCTCAGTATTTTTTATTGTTTTTTGCTAATCCTTAATGGTATAAACTATTTCCAACACAAACGAATTATATTTACTTTCTCAGCCACCAGCTTTTCAGAAAAATTTGGGTTTATGAGATGGTAGATTACGATCCCTTTGTTAAATTTTAAAAATCAAAATAACAAATTCAGTAAAGCTGACAAATTTTTGTGATATTCAGATGATACATTCCGCATTTTCTATAAGAATACCATACATTGCTTTGAAATTTGATTACAATATCCATGAAAAATGTGGAAAATTTTAGTGGCATATAATGATCGTTTATTGTGTCTATTAATCACAAAACAGAAATCTGAATAATGTAGAATGCTTCCTGATTAATTTACTGTGAAATGATTTTGAAGTTTTAAAAGCAATATCGAAATAAACGAATTCGTTTAATCGGCGGTTTTAATGTAATTTTAAAAGAAAAAAAAAGTGAAGGAAGTTTATACAGCTAATATATTCACATTAGATTGTAGGCAAATATTATAGTAAAAACGATTTTCAAGGTATATGTTTACATCGATGCAATTTTTATCTAACAAGTGTGTTTGAAATAGATTAAAAAGTTATAAAGTAGTTGCATTAGGTATAACTGAAATTTTAAAATTGCGGGACAGTAAAATTCAGTTATCTAATTTTTAAAACTAGTTTTATTTCTGATGTGGCTTATTAAGAGGAGATTACGAAACATTTTTTTTTTATGCATACGTGTATTTATTTTTCTATGATTTGAAAAGGATAATATATTAATTTATTAAAAATATTATAAAACCGTGTACTACAGAAAATTATATTTTTGTTAAAAATTATTGAAAATAGCCGACATGTTTCGGAATATTGTTTATCTATTATATCAGTTTTAAAATTATTATTTAATGCGATATTTTTTATTGTATTAAGTTCTGTTTTTTTTATCTTTATTATTTAACGGGGTGTTTTTAGGCTACATATGTAAGAGTAGAAAGAGGAATATTTGTGTATTTGAGGATAGTTAGAATTTAAATTTATTGTGATATCTGCAAGTGTTTCTTTTCTATATATTTTATATTGTAATTTATGATTGTTTATTTCTACTCTTACATATATAGGCTAATAAACACCCCGTTAAATAATAAAGATAAAAAAAAACAGAACTTAATACAATAAAAAATATCGCACTAAATAATAATTTTAAAACTGATATAATAGATGAAATATATTTTAAATGTACCCGAAATAGTAAAAAAGATAAAAAAGATAAAAAAGATAAACAAAATAATAATAACACTAAACAGATTTGGACTACTTTTACATACACTAACCCGGCAACAAACAGTCTTATCAACCTACTCCATAAATCTATTAAAATATCGTACAGAACAAATAATTACTTATATTATCAATTAATTAATACCAATAAATTCATAAACATAGATAAATATAATAAATCCGGTATATATAAAATTAAATGTAGCACGTGTAACAAAATATGTATATAGTGCAAACGCGTCGCACTTTCCGTATCCGTTATAACGAACATATTGCTGCTATTAAACACGGGCATATTAATAAATCGTCTGTTGCGGAACATATTATTATTAATAAACATAGATTAAAACTAAACATAAAAGACGACCTAGAAATAATAAAATATATTAATAATTATAACCTACTTCATAGCACCGAAAAATACTACATTAATAAATTTAAAGATATTTTAATTAATAATAATCTTATAATTAATAATAACCCACTATTTAAAATTAACAATCAATCTTAACATATCGATATATTGTATTTAATAAGATGACAAATATGATATCGTTTTAACTTTTAACTTTATTTATTAATGCCATGATTCCATGTACGTAACTCCGAAACATGTCGGCTATTTTTAATAATTTTCTGTAGTACACGTTTTTTATAATACTTTTTAATAAAGTAATAACACAGAAAATTGATATTACTATTTACAACTCAAATAGAAATATATTAATTATTACATTAGTTATATTTATAATGCGTGTAAAATAAATATGTATAAAATAGAAGTTTACTAAATGTCAGACCAATTATTTCCATTTAATTACTAGCTTTATTTCGGATCTTTTTTCATGGTAATTATGTATATCCTTAAAGTTTAATACACCAGCGTGTTAATTTTAAGTTATTTTTGAAAATTGTGTAAAGGTTTTGTATTCATTAACTGCGTTTAAACATTACAGGAAATTTCAATGATCGAAACTTCCGTAGTGGTGCAGGCGGAAATAGAGGTCGCTATCAAGGATTTAACGGATCACAGGATTCTCGTGGCGGGGGAGGTCATCGAGGGGTTTTCGGACAATTTTCCGATGGTAGAAGATCAGATAGGTCAGACAGATCGGAGAGATCGGACAGACCGGAGAGATCGGACAGGCCGGAGAGATCAGATAGACCGGAGAGATCGGACAGACCGGACAGATCGGCTTTTACTAATAATATGCAGAAACCGGAAAGAGAAAGGCAACCGTATAACGACGAAAGCAGTAGTAAACCTTCTTCTTCTTCTAACAGTATGTTTTATTTAATACGCTTACTGAATATATTTAAGAAGGAACCGCGAGCTGAAAGCAGCATACTATTTTCATTCATTGAATTCGCTTGGTTTTCTTTAACTTCGCTTAATAACTTATACATAAAATAGATTTGTCGTATTGTCGCAGTGTTTCCAGGAGAACGGATGAATTATTAATAACGCATTTCAACTGGATAGTTACAGTTTAAAAGTTATGGAAATTTATCTAGTCGTTCATTTTGGGGTTCTTGTCAATGCTTTAATAATGGGGATATATTATTTTGCTGTAGTATTTTAGTTGACGTGATGTTAAAAAGCGACGAATAAAACAGAAATAACGAATATTCAAAAATATCGGGTTTCGCAGATAATTTTAATTTTCGATGAGTGTAGTAATTGAGATGATTTTATATATGCGCTCCTGTCATTTTGGATACATCCATTACTGCCATTATTGTTTTCGGCGTAATTCACATATGTTTATTCTTTTAAAAAGGATGATATGTTTATACAGTTGGTAAAATGATTAAAAGAGTGCAATTTGTTTTACTATGAACATTTGTTTACCTCAAGTTAAACGAAAACAATTGTCGTCTATACTTTAGAATTATGAAGTATTAAGTGTGTTTCGAAGAAAAATTCAGTGATAAACGGAAGAATAAAAGACAAAATAACGAAATTCAAAAAATACATATGCCAGATTATAACTCGGCGAAGTTAAAAAATTCAAATTTGTCGATTTTCATTGAGGGAAGTCATCGGCTTTCAATAGTAACGGAAACTCCAAATTCAGAGGGAACATTGGTTGTAAAACTAGTCACGTCTGTCGTAAATTACCTTATCCTCGGTTTAATTCTTCAGCTTACGAGTAAGTTAGGCGTACGAGATTTATAAATTAAAAATTCAACGATTTACATCTGCAAAATATTTGTCTTTAAGAGTTTTAATAATATGCACCTGAAAAGCTAAGCTGAATATAACTATTTATGCCTTTAAAGAAATTACTCAGCTAAGGATAGAGTCCTTTAACGAGTTTTTAGATCAAAAATTTATCAGGCTATGTTCCTTTTGCAGAATGAAAATTTTTACATTTGTTGTCAGAGAAGAATATCAAACTTATTCGCCATCGTTGGCACTTACATGGAGTTGCACTTCTGTTTCAAAATGATGACCGTTATTTTAATACTTAAATGCATTCTTTCCTGCCATTTGGTAACTATCCGAAATTTATTTTCGAGTACATACCTGTATACAAAACTTCAGCAATTGTTTTAAAATATTGACTGATAAAACTCTTTTTTTTTTCTTTTTTTTAAATTTGTAAAAGCCTAACGTCGTAAGGCTTCAGGTTAGGACTCCCCATAAATGCACTAATAACATAATTTCTTTATCGTCCAAAAAATGTGAGTTTCCCAAAGTATGGGGTGTCACACATTATCTTAACGGATAATTCACAAAAATATGTTGGAGGCGACGATACAACACACGCTTTCTTTAAATCGACACCGTAGGAATAGTGTGAACTGATTTTTTGTTCAATCTTATTGCTGCAGTTTGCTCTGCTCATTTTTGTGGTTCTCAGTTCGCAATATTTTGCATAGTTTTACATTGCGAAAGCTAATCCCAGTAATAACAAGACACTCAATGTACTGAACTTTTTTCCAAAATCTAAACAGCTATACACGTTTGTTCGCATTACGAAAAGTGAACTCGTGAATTATTATGTATCACTTTGAATATAGCTAATTCGTAACACGCTATGAAAATATTATCTTCATCGCTATCCACCAACAAGGTACTTTTTTTGGTAATAAATGCTGCGTTGCGTTAGTGCAGCATGCGGTGAGCATTAGTTTGCCGTTACAATTAGGTATGAAGAATTTAAACGAAAAAGTTAATCATTATATTGCAGTAAACAAGGTGGTTCGGCCATTTTCTATTTATAGTACATTGTAAATGCGGAGTTTTTTCGTGTGGCGTGATTCTTTAGAACCTTAAAACCCGATTCATTTTTTAATTTTCTTTGCGCATTCATTTACAGCCGTATTTTTTTTTTTTTTTTTTCCAATTCTACTTATTGATATTAAATGATAATATATTCTTTTCACTTGAGAAAACATGTTCCCGATATTACCTTCCTTTTAACTGTTCCGCTCGGTCTCTTCTAATGATAAATTTATTGTACTATCTAACTGTGCGCTATCTTAGTCATTTAGCTAGTTGTATTCTACATTATTCCGGATTTCTTATTATGTTTTTGCCTTTAACGCTCTATATAAACGTGACTTCACACTAGTCATTAACGTCTTAGGAAAATTCCTTCTGATTTAGTGTTGCTTTATGTTCCATATTTTTGTTCCACTTTTGTTAATTACGGTGTCGAGATTTTCGAAAACCATTGTATTGTAAATTAATCGGAAGTTATTTTGATTGCAATTGTGTTAATTTCGTTTTGCCCGCAACTAAGTTGCAAGTTAGTTTCCTTTACCTTCCCGTTAGTACGGTTAAACAGATACCGTAAATCTTTATAGCTTATTTACATCATCGATGATCTTAGTATCTGGACTAATGATATATAAAGTTAATACACTTTTTCGTGAATTGAATACGGCTATCATCAAAATACATATGTGTTGAATACAAATATTGGCAACACAAAGTATTGCTCAGCACAATTTTTTTACCCTTCTTGATGCCTACATATTTCCTTTTTTGTTTCTCGCATTCCTAAATTGTTTATAAATGGTTGAAGTACTATCTGTTTTAAAATAATAATAAACAGATGTTGTCTTAGACCGTGAATTCGTTTGCCTGTATTTGACCATACAGAAAAAACGTTCTTGAACACGGTGTACTTTTTTTTTTTTTTTTGTGCAATTCCTATTTATTGACGGCGGGTGAATAATACTTTGCGTATGCGGCACGTTATTCTAGTACGTTCGGAGGTATTGCGCGGAATATGCTGCTTTAAGCTAAGTTCATGGTGGTAGAAACGGAACGAAGATATAGCGTTGATGAAAAATATTAGTGTACACAATTACATATAATAAGTGAACAGAAGTAATACCCGAGATCTAATTACAAATTAATGGCAAACTTATTTTATTCCGGGAATAGATAAAAATGTGTGAAATGTTTTTTATCCATCCTTAAATACGTCAGTCACAGTCATGCCAGGTATATACATCAGTCCAGGAATTTAACAAAAGGGATAGAAAGTGGTACAGTGGATAAATTAAATAATCAATAGTACACGATGCATCGAATACGAATAAGACGCGGAATCGTTCGATAATTGCTCTGTTTGCGAAGCGGAGTTTTTAACTCTAGTACATACGGGGATGTAAAGTTACATCAAGATTCAAGAGTGAATGTGGCAACGGCAGGAGACGCGAATTTTTTACAAAAAGCGAATACAATCGATACACTGAAATAACTACGTTACGTTTTTTTTTTTTTGTTTAGTTTGTTGCCAGAATAATATTTGAAATTTAGATCATAACGTTTGTTTCATGATTTTCTATGTCGATACAAAGTAGGCATGGGTAACTCCGGACCCCAGTTATATCCTCGGAAATATATCCGCGTTCGGATATATCTCCGATGATATGATTTAATATATTTCAACTCCGAAAGGCGTTAGTTGCGCGCACTGCGTTCAAGGACGTATTGCTATACGGAGTTAGAGTTGTTGAGAAGCGGTTATAACGGAGTTGATTTGCTCTAATTCAAAAGTATTGACATTTTTCTGATGTGTCGATTTAACTCGATACAATACTTTTATTTATTGCGCTACAAATGGCGATAGTTCAGACCCTTTGAAACATTTAAATTATATATTTGAAACGAGCAGATTAAAAAGCAAAACTAATTAAAGTTGTCTGTAAAGCCAAATTGTACATCTTCGTTTAGGTTTATAATCTTTTGTAGAGCCACTTACGTATTAAACTTCCTTAGTATTTGTTACAGGAATTAAATAGGCCGTTTTCGTTATATTCGACATAGTGTATACCATGTATTGTTTTAAAATTTAAAAATTCCACCATCTTAAGTATCTTCATAACTCTACCTGAATTTAATCAGCCCGGGAATTTAATAGAGTTTTTCGATAACTTCCCGAATTCAATCCCTATGAATTATATCTAACATTTAAAACTTCTTTTTCTTCTAGTTCCTTCCTTTTTTTCGTTTCGATATTAAACGGTTCTTCTATTGATGATTTCTTTTTTCACGATTTTGGGACAGGGTTTTTTCTCGATCACCCTGATTTAATCCAAATTTTGGATTAGTAACAACTTCACGGAAATCGTTTTATCCTTTCCAGTGATTTCGTTTTTTTTTTTTTTTTATCGAATTATTTTCAGTCCCTTTTCGTATATTTATTAATCCATTCGGAACTTAATTTTTTAGTTCTCACAAAATTTCTGTTTTCTCGGTTAACTTATTTTACCGTACATTCTAAATATATTCGGAGAAAACCCTGTTTTGTTGACTTTTTTTGTGAATTTTTGAATTGCATCGGTATGTTCTGCAAATATCAATAGACTATAGTAGTAACCCTTTTTGTAATATAAAAATTTAACCTCCTTTCGATTTTTGTTCTCCATAAATTTTTAATTTTTTCTTTCGAATATTTTATCCGTTAAATTTGTTATGTTTGCGAACAAAATTCCGCCTTTAATTTTTTTAATATTGCCTTCGATTATTTTACGTGTTTTACCGCCTTTGATTTATTTGTAAATAATGTCCCGTCTTTGACTGTAGTCCTCTGTTATCGTCGGCCTATTATTTTCCTATACATAGCCATGTAGTTCCAATATTTTTCTGTACTGTGTTTTTTTAGTTTTATTTAAGTACACTCTGTATTGTTAGCTGATGGGGATGGGCTATGCCCAAAAACGTTTCCTGAAATTGATTTATTTTACTTTAAATTTATTAAAATAAATTATTTTATACTTATTTTCGTTTATCATCGAGGTATTTATTTATTTATTATATTTATTTGTATAGTACGTGTTAATTTTTAGTAACGGAAGTACGAAGTGGAAAATTATCGTGAGAATAAAAATGCATTTGATCGCGTTTTAAATTTCATTATAAAGTAACGATCGCACGAAGGCAATAAAAGTTTTATATTATAATTGTTCTATATTGAACAAAGGAGAACACGCTATATATTTTAATAGTTGTTACATTGTGGCAAATCTACTATTTCTATCTAAATCAGTCTATTCAAAATTGTGCCAGTTTCGTCAAACATTTTCACTTCGAAATTTTATTCTTCTTTCTCCTTGATCATTTTGTCTGAAGAGAAGCACATTAATTCAGCAAATTACATAATTCTACGTAAAATTTATATTGCGGTATTATTCCGAAACTCACATTTAGCTTTAGATAATTATGTTGTACTGTGGTGGTTGTCAAGGTAACGGTTAAAAAAAAAAAAAATTGTTAAATGCACGTTGTATTTTACGTTTTTTAATAAAAACTATAAAAACATTTATTCTTGCTTGTTGTCGGTTTTGTGGCGTTTTGAATAAATATATTTAGTGTAAATCTTATTGAAGAGTAAATAAATACACTTAAACCACAAAAAAGTTGATTATAATTTTAGTTGTTTATATATATACACACACCATGAAGATGGATAATACTATCCGAAACTAGTCAGTGTTTTATATTATTTTAAATATTAAATAACAAGTTTTTTTTTTTGTGGTTTAAGTGTATTTATTTACTCTTCAATAAGATTTATAACATGCCACAAAAGTGTGGAACCGAATAATATTATATTTAGTGTATTCTTAGCTTAACTTTTTAATGAGTGCTACTGTCTTTCTGATAATTGATATTAAAATTCGTAAATAAATGAATAAATAGCGGATTCCGAACGGAGGCCTAGATTGAAATTAAAGCCGAGAACTGTAAAAGATCCACTAAATCAGCTGGCGGATACAGTTCAAAACAGTTTAATTTTTGGTGGCGCGAAGCCTAGAGAAGAAAAAATTAAGCCGTCGCCGTCGTCGGAAGTGGAGAATACGTCGAGCGACGCTGTGTCAGCCGGTTCATCGCAAAGTAAACGAAACTGATAACTGATGTTAGACTTATTATTGTATTTATTATTATGTTGATTTTTGTTTAAATTAAGTACATATGTCGGGACAATTAATCTGACGATAATACTTTTTTATATTTGTGTTCCGTTCGTAGAAAACTTTAATGGACTGTTTCGAATTAACTCATAGAAATACCAGTTTTTGTATATAACTCTTGTATTTTTATTGCGTTGTTTTTAAACAACTGTTTTTGGCCTTTTTAAAAACAATGTGCTTATTATGCGTATCGTTTAATTTTACGTATGTATTAAAGAATAAATTAATTTCATTAATGATTTATTAGTTTTAATAAAATGTAAAAAGAAAATTTAACTATAATTATGAAATTATAAACAAATCTTTAGGTCTCACGTAATAATACACTGTATTGAATATACATGCGCGGAATATTCCATTAATTATGCCGGAAAGGATTGTGATACATATCTCCCTACACCGAAAATAGTAAATATAACAAAAAAATTTTAATTTCCATTTTTTTTTTTTTTTTTTTTTTTTTAAATTAAAAAAGAATTGTATTTACATTATTGTTTGTTAATAGCGTAGGATCATCATGTTGTTTACACATAAATTTTTGTTCATTAAAATAGTTAAAAGTTTAGTAGTACGTGAAATTTATACGGGTTTGATTGTGAAAAAACAATATATCGGTCGCGAATTTGTGTAAATATTATCATCTATTTTTAATACCCGAGTTCAGTAATCAGCTTTACCATTCTAAAATGTGAAATAAATTTTCTTCATTTGCAAAGAAAAGTCGAAAAAATGCATTACTTGGCTTTTACAAGATTCGAAACGCGATCGGCGCGATTATCGTAAAGAAAATCGAGAGAAGAAAAAAAAATTAGTGCCATTTTCTATTATGTTTTTTGAAGATTAACATTAATGTTTTTCTTTTCTGTATTTAGAAAATAACACTGTATATTTTCTGTTATTATTTTAAATTACATAGATCGAAAAAAGAAACGAAGAAACACACTTTATCGTTCTGCGTTCAATTTAAAAAAAGTGTAAAATAAAGTAAAGATTTTTTAAAATTCCAGATAATTTAAGAAATATTAACGATGTCATCGTAATACACATTTTCTGTCTGCGCCATCTTTTCCCTCTGCACAAAACAAAAACATATCTATGTTAAAAAAAAAAAAAAAAACATTTTTTAAAATTTCAAACGATTATGGTACTCTTATATGTAAACATTTTTAACAAAACAGTAAAAAAAGGTCGCTAGAAAAAAAATAAAATTACTCCCACTTTCAAAATGTACGTACACATTTTGTTTGAAAATGTGTGAAATTAATTTTCCGATGGTTCATAAAGTATGACTATAGTTTTCAGCATAGCAAATTCCAGTTGGTGAAAAGCTAAAGGAGTACCGCACATTTATAGGTTCTGTTTAAACATACGATCGATTAATTTTTAGATTGTTTAACTTTTAATATCAACTTCCTACTTTTTAGCTGATTTCACTATTTATTTATTTTCTATTCCATTATTTGTCATATTATCAAAAAAAAAAAAAAAAAAAAAAGGGAGATTTTCTCTATCGTAGATTTATTATTACCGTTCTGGTTACTATAAGTTGAGTTTACGCAGGTTATTGGAAACTGCCCTCTTTATTCGACGAGATGAATGAATTAATACTTAACTGTTTACGTTTCAAGGCAGAGAGATTGACTATTTCGTCACAGATGTTAGTTCGTTCCTATTGGAATAAGCATCGTTGCTCGGAACGGATTTTTCGTGAACTATTCGTATTATAGTAACTTCCTCTTTTCCAGAATACACGGTTCTATTCGTATAAAAAAATTTATCCCTTTTTTATTATCATTATTATTTTTAATTTCTTGTGATTTCCGATAATTTAAGAATTCCGTGACAATCACTTTTGTCCCTCGAAAGCTTTATGTTAAATGTAACGTTAAATTCATAGTCAACATAAAGTATTTCAAAATGTTAACGAAATTTTTTTCTTCTTCTTTTACATTTGTGAAATATTTATCAACTGAAAAAAGAGGTATCTTGGACTACATTCATTGACACGTGATTATCGGGATGAAAAATAAATTATCTTGCATTTATGAAACTTACACGAATGTTTGTTACATGACCAACGAATGAATTTTAAAAAGTGAAATACTCTCAGATTCTTTGAAAGTTGGATCAACGTCAAAACTGGTCGATTCGATTATCATATGCGAGTGTTTTAATAGTAAAGGGAGTAGTGTTTTTTTATCCCTTCTAGCAGAGTGGTCGGTCCGACGAAGTCTAGTTGAGATTAAATTATGCGTACAGTGAAAGTGCAAACACTTAGATGAATTCTCGATGTTTGTGAAAGTATAAAAAAAAGTTAATTTGCGGGGGTTTTTTTTCCAGTTATTTCTGAATTTTTCGAAACACAAAATTAAGGTAAATCTATAACTATTTGCACTGTATTTTTATTTATTTACAAAAATACATATATAGTAAATAAAATCGTTCAGAATATTACATATTGCTCTGAATTCGAACGGAATAAAGCAGTACGGTACACAGAGAACATTAACTTTTATGTAATTACGTAAGTATACATTTCTAATGGTATATAATTGTAGACATGTTTTTAATATGTTTTAGTTAACGTAATACATACGTGTATACTACTTTTTTTTTTTAGCTTGCTCAGATTTTTAGTTTGACTTTCTAATTTTCATATGTTGTAAGGGTTTTCATCGTTTATTATTATTATGTAAATAATAAATATGAAAATGTAAATACTGACTATTATAGTCATTCGTTATTTGCATCATTATAACTAAGTGCCGAAGAATGAGGTTATACGAGATTAATAAAAGCAATGAATTCTCATTTTGGATAGCTATCGGCTACTGCTACGTCTGATTCCATACGTGCTGCTGGTTTTCGGTAACTTTGTTAAGTAATAACGATTTTTTTGATTATTACTCTTATTCCATTATTGTTAATTCGTTAACTGAGGAACTTTCACCTTCTCGTAGTCCCTTAATGTCTAACACGGGACTTGTTTTTGAGTGAAAGTTAACGATTGCTTATTTAGAGAAGTGTAATAAGATTCTGTAAAGAAGTTAAAAAATTTTTCTTTTATCGCAAACAGTGAAGAAAGTGCACCAAGTGTAGAGATCTTTTACATCCGAATATATGTTAAAGAAATGTTTAAACAGTAATCCTTAATTTTATTAACAGATTACAAGTCATCGGGTTTATTTCAACTTTTCCGAAATAATAAAACGCGTGCGCAAATCAGTTTTTAAACTTTTCGCCATTTCTTCATTTCAGTTGTTTTACATTCAATGCTAAAAGTATTTTCAGCAAAGCAGCCTAACTGAATTAGTTATTAAATGACAATGTGCATTAAGATTACGATGCAAATATTGAAATTTAATTTGATTAATATCACAACGTTAAAAGTGAAATAAAATTACGAGCTATTATTAAAAACGAAATATAAGTAATGAATGAAATTTAATACTTGACGTTTCTTCGTCGGCATCTATTTTTGTTTGCTTTTTACATTAATTAAGAAAGAAAAGTTTTTCATCTGTTATGTATTGAATCCCCCTTGACATTAAAATACGACTTGATGAGTTTATAAATATTTATGAAATTGTAAAAGGTAAGTAAAAGATTAATTGTACGTTATTTTGTTTATTCTGACGTAATTTTCATCTAAATGGTTTATATTTTATATGAGATAGTAAACCGTGAAAATCCTAATGATGTATGAAAATTAACGAGTTTAATATTCGAAAAATTGTATGTTAAATATTACAAACAGCATTATAGATGTATAAATTAAAATTACCCCTAATGATATACGTTAATGTTTTAAACATATTGTATACGTTTTTTTTTGTTGGTTAGTTTTTATTTTAAATAATACTTCAAGGTAAAATATTTTCTAATGTTAAAAAAAATTTAACGAGTGACGACGGAGTTTGAAATTTAAGGGCCGATGTTTGAAAATGTCTGAGAATAATGTTTAACGTAAAATATTTAATTACTTTAAATCGAAAATTATGGATAATAAAAATATATATTGGCTTTTAATTCTATTTCAATACTTGAAAATTTGTTTCGAAATTGCTCAGAATTAGTACTACGTGTATGTTTATGTATTTATTATTTGTTTTTTTGTTTTTTTGTTTTTTATTAATCATATTAATTTTATTGATAGAATTTCTTACCATTATTACATTTTTGATGTGTTTTAATATAACACCGTGATGTGTATATTTTTCTTAAAAAAGAAAAAAAAATGCAATCAACGAGGCTTATTTGTATTTTGTTTTAAGATATTCTTTTTATAAATATAAATCCCGGCAAATTTTTTACACGTTTTAGACTATTCTTATCCCGCATCTCAAAAAAAAAAAAAAAAAAAAAAATAGTAAGTTGAAGTTTTTTATTAGCATTTTCATATCATCAGTTTTTTTTCGTGACAATAATAAACTAAATTAACGTAGTATTATTTGTTGATGTTTTTAAATGTCATATATATTGAGCAGTTGAAAATTATATTAATGTTAAAATTTAAGAAAAAAATAAAGCGAAACGATAAAACTTGTAAACTGTGTTTTTTTGGTATAAAGTTTCCCTGAAATGTCATTTTTAGCATTTCCGGTTCTGCTTGTTTTAATATTAGCAGTGCTTCTTTTGGGGAAAAACAGAACGTTAACGTTTTTAACATTATCACTTCGATAAATTTATGATAAAACAATTTTTAATTCTAATTTGTTAATTATAGAATAGCGAAAAATAAGAGAGGAACGTTAGAAAAACGTAATAAAAAGGAGTATGGAAGATAAATGTGAAAAGATAACGGAAAGCTAAGGTCAAAGTGATAAGAAAAAAATTTGTGTTACAAACTTCCCATTTACTGTCGATAATAATGTGTATATATATATATTTTTAGAATTAATGTCGATGCAATATTTTCGGGCGAATATTACATCTTTTCTGCTGTAGAATGATAAATGTACAACATTAACTCTATGTTAAAAAGGAACAAAAAAAACTTGTATTTATATTACGATTTTGAAGTATGTATTACTTTCAAAACAAAAGTGACACATTAAGACATTAAGAAAACATTTATTGGAAATTTAGAAAATCTAGAACATGTAATCTCTTTCCTGTGAAAATATAGCAATTTTATTAAACATGATGAAAACTACTTAGTTGTTTTTTTGTTTTTTTTGGTAGTAAATTTTAACATTTCCAGTTAAGTTTTTTAGTTGAACGATTCTTTGCGTTTAAGTTTTCTGTCTTATATATTCCCTTTTTTTTTGTCTTGCATTTTTTTCTTTTTTTCTATTCTATTTTTTTACCAGTTTTTTGTATTATTTTAACTGTATTAATCCCTGTAATCCATTCGCCCTTTCTTTTATTCCTCTTAGTAGTTGTGCCTTCTTTTAGCTTTTTTTCACGGTTTCATAAAAGTTTTTGTCTTTTTTTTCCCGAGGGGTTCAAGTTCGTCGTTCATGTCGCAAAAAAGCGTATTTTTTGCGATTTTGGTTACCTTCTATTTTTGGGCTTTCCTATTTCAGTTTTTTTTTATAATCCTCGCATTTACTTTTTCCATGAACTTTCGCCTGTTTTCATTTCTATATGTTGCGTTCAGTCATAATGGTGAACTTTATTGTGGCCATTAGTTCTCCATCCTTAGTAATAGTGTTCTTTGCCAGATTGAATTCCTTGTAACTCCTAATTGCTTGTATTTACACCTGTTGATGGGTAATCGTCCGTTGTTGACAAGGCCAGGGAATAACCCAAACAAGAAAAAAAAAAAAAAACTATTATGTATAAAAATCATATTTTGGTATTTTATTCTACAAAATATTATTTAAAAACTAAAAAAGGTAGAAAGAAATATTTATCGATGAACATAAACCTCGGTGTACCTAGAGATATGTAAATTAAGAAAAACATATCAAGAATTTATAAAATTTGCAAAATATTCATTTCACCAAAACTTGGATAATATCACAAAGAAACTACTATTGAAGGAGTAATATCGTTCAATGAAAAATTAAAAATTAATATTGCAAACAGCATTTTTGGGAACGTTGTATGGTAGAAGTCGAAACAAATTCTAGTTTTTGTATTTTTCGTTTTTTTGTTCTTTTACGGACTGTAATGAATTGTACGGTTAGCTTTTCAGTTAATTGTGAAATTTAATAGTTATGTCGGTTAGCATATATTGCACAATGACTTTAGGTAACTGGTGACCATGTTACTTCAAAATCTGACCTGCAGATTCAAAAAAAATCATTTGCCCAGATCTCTGTTAATGTAATAGAACATACATGCTAGCAAATTTATTTTGCAAACAAAATGGTTGCCAAGCTCTGAAACGCTATTTAACTGATGAAAACTCAATGATACTACCAAGTATCGATTACAGAAATTTTGAGTTACGGCTCTTTTAACTGATGTGAAATTAGCAGATTCAGCGGTGAAAAACACCATTTTACGTTATAAAATTGAAAGAAAAAAAAACAAGTTTTTTGAGACGATATTATATAAGGTTTAACGTAAATGGATATCATAGAAATCCGGGGAAATGTAGGTGACTGAAAGAAAAAATGTTCTCCACTCCTATGAACTCGCTTTATTTTTAAGTATGTTTAAATGAAATTTTTTATTTAAGAGAAACTACGCGTGAGTAAAAAGTTTTTATTTTTCGTGTCATATTGAAATTATTTGGTTATCGTGTTTATTTAAATATTAAATGTGATTAAGATGAGAAATTAGTTGCCAGTGTTAATATAATATTTTTTAGGTTTTTTGATTATATCGTTTTGCTTAGTTGAAAAAGGCATTTATATTTAAAAAGAAAGAAAAGCAACTTCCATGTCGTGATTGCACTATTTTTGATAACGGCATGCAATCACGATATGCCACATTAGGATTTTATCATGTATGATATTTTTTGAAGCAGAATTATGCTGATGTTTTCGTTAATGCTAGAATAAAATTTTTATACGAAAATTTGTATTTTTAAACTTTTCAATTGAAATTTTCAGAAATCTCATGAAATGATCTATGAAAATTTTATTTAGAAAATTTTTCCAAGTAATATTATAAAAAATAATACCATAATCGTAACAATTAAATGTGGAAAACGAAATTATTAAACACTTTAAAAATATTTTCGTGTGTCCAAAAATATTTTTGCAAATAATATTCAGAAATTTTCATATTTCATCTTGTTTCTTTCCGACTTTCTTTTTTCCTTCTTCTAACCATTATTAAAATCACATTTGTTTCATATGAAAAAATTTAAATAAAAATTCCGTTTTTATGAAAAATAATTATTTCATTTCAAAAATTAAAAAATGCTTTGCACTGTTGCAGTATTAGTATAAAAACACTGAATACTACTTAAAGAGGTTATATCCATTTTGATAATTTATTATTGTGCTTTTTGTTAGATAATACATGATTCGAGTGTTATGAAATGTTTGTGATCCCAATTTATAACTTTTAATACCGTATATTTAATTATTTTATTAAATACAAATTGATATAGTATTTTTTTCTTATAGCATAAGTTGATAGTTCTTTATTTTTTATGACCGGAATTTAACAAAACTTTACTGATAATTATGTCTGTTTTCAATTATTACTTCTATAATAAATTATATCAGTATACATGTTCTAGTGATTTTTCACTTGTAACGCAAAACAATAAAAGAAAAAAAGAAGAATGCATTTGAAAAAAGTTAAACATTGCAAAAGAAGGGTCGAATAGTGCATTTTGAAATACTTCATTTTAACGAACGGGAATTTTCAGATTTAATACTGTAATTTGTACTGTCCAGATTAAAAAATTATATCTATTAACGTTGTATCGTTGCGGATATATCTAATATTTCATTATCCTTTATACTTTTATTATAAATTAATGTGTGTATTCGAATAATAACGCAGAATAATATGTAAATTGGTTTTCCGATATTTTCTTTACTGCGTATTGTGAATGAGTATATAAATATTAAAGTGTTATTTTAGAGAGAAAAAAATAAAATTATTATACCATGCAGTTTGAAAAGGAGAGCTTGCATAGAAAGGAAGCGAATGAAACCTGGAATTGTTGGTAATACAATGTGTATATACGCACTCACGTGCATGTTGTGTAAAATAATCTTTTGGACCTCGCCGCTCGCTATGTAGACACCTCCGGATCCACAGATGATAGTTACTTTATAATAATTATAAATGAGAGAACTTCGATTACTTATGTCATACATTCTTTTTTTTTTTTTAAAAAAAAAAACGATCCACTGAATTGATATGTTTTAAAGGGTTATATTTATTAAACTAATTTAAAATTATTGTATTTTGTATGCCACCCATCATGTACATTGCTCATTTTTTTAAAAGAAGTGTTGGTATTAATTTTTCTATATGTAATAGTTTATTCTACGGACATTTCTCCAGACCAGCATTTCTTAACGTTTGGGTCGCGCTGAATATATGTTGTTCCTTATTACCATTTTCAATTTATAGAAAATTAGAAAACATTTTTAAATTAGATAAAATATTCCCATTTTGTTATCTATATAATATATAAAAGAAAGTCGTGTTAGTTACACCACTTATAACTCAAGAACGGCTGGACCGATTTTCATGATCTTTGATTTGTTGGATTTGTCTCCACTCCGAATAGCATAATACGAAATTTAAAATAAAATTAATGCAGAAAATTCATTTTTTTTTTTGCAGTTCTTGGCCCAAAACGGGGGTTTACACAATTTGTTAACCGTAATTTTTGGATTTTATGAAAGAACTTCTGTGTTTTGTTTTATATTTTGAATTTCGCTTTTGAAGGGTTATCTGGCGGTGAGTTATGAATTTTTTAAGGGTGATTTTTCAAGTCGTTCTAAATTTAATTGAATATTTTTGTCGTTTGTGAACCATCTTATTGGGTTATACTGATCTTTGTTATTAAGGTGAATAATGCCTTGCTGCCACGTGAATTACATTCATTTTAATGTAATCAAAATACTTCTCATATTGATTTTTGTACATTTATTGAACTGAATTCATTTTGAGTATTAATTTTATCTTAATAAAAAACTGAATTTAATTCAGCTAATAAGTTAACACAACATTTACTTTCTAAGGTGGTACAAAGTTCGCTGGGTTAGCTAGTGTTAAATAAATAATGAATTTAAACCGATTAACACAGAAATGCACATTAAATTTACAAGGTCACAAAATTATACGAAATAATTAGAAGTAATGAACTTCATACGTATGATTTTAATTTAAAGTTTAATTTCGTTCTACGTGATTAACGTCATTTTTAATTTTTTTCTATTTTTACACTTATTTCCACCTTGTTTAATAATGAGCAGCAAAATAAATGATTCGTTTTTTGTTTTTTTCTGGAATAGAGGGAAAAGAAATTTCTTAGTTTAAATAAATATTGTAACCAAGAAAAACATCTTTCTCCGCATAAACTTATTACATACTTGATGTCAGTGAAATCTAGATTCATTTCATAAAAAATTAATTCAGCTGCTTCTCAAGTATTAGCACATTAAAAAGGATCAAAGCATATCTACGAAATTTAAATAATAGCGATCAATTTTTTAACCTAAGCACGTTAAGCAATTACTTGGAACTTATCTGCAAACATGGGCGTCGCCAGCGGTGGGCAGAGGGGGCAGCTGCCCCCCCCCCCCCCCGGAGCCTTGAAACTTTTTAATCAACTAGCCATGATGAGTCATGGACAATTTGCAGGAAAACCCACGGAAATTTTGTTTTAATTAATATTTTATTCTTGTTTAATAAAATATTAAGCCTTTACAACTTATAAATTTTATTTTTCCTATAACTCATATCCTCTTTCTATCATCTTGCCCCCCCCCCCCTCTGGCTCATCGGCTGACGACGCCTTTGTCTGCAAAGGAATATAGGTTAGTGAACATTATTTTATGACTTGAATTTTGTGTTCAGATTACAATTTTAAGAAATGAGTAGTAATATTTATATTTTCAATTTTAATATTTTGTTGATAGTAATTCTGAAAAAAGTGGACATCCTCCATTTCACAACTGACGCTATGCTGCTGTTTTCTTCAGAGCTAGCTTTAACGATATCTTTAATAAATACTGAAAATTGAATACCCCAAACAAAGAAATAATATTAGTGACATTTTGTGCTATGCTCTGGATTTAGGAAACCCATCTTAGTGAAAGTAAATAATTAAAAATAGATGAGACTCGGTTGGTAGCCTTCAGACTATATAATAAATATGAAGTGTGGTTTTTACTAAGTTAGAAACTATTTGTGTCGAGTGTTGAAAAATAGTGAAATCATAACTGTTAAACTCGATAAGTGTATATAGTATCGGGGCCGGCACTTTTTCATTTTTCCATGTGGTGCGCAGCCAAAGAAAAAAATTATGATTTTTCATACTATCCAGTAGCATGTACAGTATGCACCAGTTCCCTTTCCACAAAAAAAGTTCACAAAAAACCAGTAACAATGTTCATAGAGGGGCGGATCCAGAGAAACATTTTGGGAAGGGAAATTATATAATTACGTACTACCTTATATGGTAGACAGTAGATTTTAGAAGTACCTTGTTTCATATAAAAAAACAAATAGCGGCCACTTCAGAAATTTAAAGATGTGTTTTAAAAATACATGATTATTACAATTTAATTTAAATTTTGTTTTATTTTTAGGTGATAAATAAAAAAAATTGTAAAATGGTAGTTTAGAATTTGAATAGTAAATTACTAGAAAGAGTAGAAAGATAGTATTTTTATTCGACTTTACTTCTCTTTTATTTCTGTTAGTAATCCGATCCGACCACTTTGTTCGTGAGCAAGTAAAAAAAAATATATATATTTTACATTGAATTATTTTCATTTACATTACAAGTAAAAATTAAAAACAAAAAGAAAACAGGCACAAGGTCGATGACAGTACGTTTAGAATAGAATAAAAACGTAACATTAATAGTTTAACTAGAAAATAGTATTAAATATTAGTTATATATTTAAATCCACAGGTAACATTTATACAAATCTTTTAAGTTTCCCTGTTGTAACAAATTTTTTCCACGAAGTTTTTGTTCTTTGGGGGAATGTCCATTCTCCTCCCATGGATCCGCTTTATGTTTTTATTTTCGAAATAGTTCTATCCTATAGTAACAAAATATATCATGCAAACAAAACAAATAATGATGTGTAATAGCAGATGGTTTAGCTCAGGTTACTGCTCGTTCCCTCTTCTACTTAAAAAAAATTTCAAGTGCTAGTATACTATCCTTAAGTAAAAAATTTCACTCTAGATTTCGGTTGGATATTGTTGTCGACAAAAATTTTTCATTTTTTTTATATCGTTATTTTCTTTACTCGGATGTAAATATGTTCCGTATTATTTTATATATTAAATTCATTTATACACTAGCGCCGCTATTAACGATCGGCCATTTTTTTCTAAGGGATGGCGTCGGTCTTTGTTTAGACGGCATGGCGATTTTTTTTGTTTGGAGCAGTCAGGAGTCTACTGCAGGTAGTTGCAAAGGTTGCGCGTGTGAGATTCTAGCGACGGGCTTTTTGCGTGTTTTGGTCGCGTAGATGCGTATACACCTGTGGTACGATATTTCCGTTTTCCTTTTTGTATATTAAATTGTGTTAATGTTTGGTTAAATTCGTATTGGTAATATTTGTTCGTTGTTTTTGTTAGTTCTATTTTTGTTTCTCCGTATCGATATTTTGGTTTGTGACCCGGCGCGCATCGAGGGTCTTTACAAATTATTTTCGGGATTGACTACTTTCGAATACATCGTGTGAAAACTATTCGAGTATAATTATTTCGGTTTTATTTTTTTTAAATTTGAACTTTACTTATAAAGATATATATATATATATATATTTTTAATTATTTTATTTACAACAGATATGTACTTTTCCTCCTTTGCGAATAATCGTTCCTTCTATCTCTCAATTCAACCTAATCTTCCTTCTACTCCTTAGTTCTTAGAGTTTCCTTTTTTTCCTCATTCCGTTGTTGTCTCTATTATATCGTCTTTCTCTGGTTTCCTCTCCCTATTGTCCTCTGCATCCCAATGAAGTAGTGGCTGGTGATTCTAATCATGTTTTCTTCGAATGTTCTGCTCTCTCTGCTGAACGTTCTATTCTTTATTTACATTTCTTAAAGTTAAGGTTTCCCGCCTCTTATTGTACTTCTTATATCTTATCCATTCTTTCCCAGTCTGTTGTCCTTGCCATTGGTTTGTATTACTTATTTTCCATCAAATTAAATCTAATAATTAGTTGTGGCTTTTCTTCCTATCGTTTCTAAACAAGGGTTCCTGGTCGCAAAGCCAAAAAAATTTTTTTTTTTTTTTATTTCAAACAGGAAAAACGTGCTTTTACATCCTGCTGTATTGACAGTTCCGATTAAGTTTGCTAATCAAATTATATTTCTTTCTTTTCTTCTTCTAAAATATTTCCAATTTCTCTTTTTAGGGTGGCGGGGGTTGCTCGCCAACTATGGGCATTAACCCAGAGTAAGAGGAATTTATCTACATTTCAATGTGCAGCAGTGGGATTCGAACCAAGTCCTACGAAACATCACTGCTTAACTAACTATATTACAATAACCGGCTTTCTTTCTCGCTCTCTTATTCTATAACATTTTAGAAGCATATATATGTACATGCACGTGGGTACGTGTGTTGCGTGTGTTACATTTATCAATAGATTTTCAATATTTTTATATAGTAGCTATTAGAGTATAAGGAATTAAATATATATTACTTACCGAAGGTATTGGAAGAAAATTGGATCATGTAAACAAAGCAAATCGAGACAACGCAATGAATTTATAAACTGGAATATTTAGAACAAAGAGGCACAGAATAAATCTAACCGAATTTTAACCAATAAAGGTCTAAACTATAGCATGCTGTTCTCTTTTTAATACCTTTTACATTCTTGTGTTTTTTGTTTTTTTTTACATTTTCAAACAACAGCTACCAGCAAATTACTACACAGCTACAGGAGTAATTTAATAATGAATTTAAAGGTTTCTAATTTTTTTGAACTGAACAATAAAAATAATTGTGATGTTGCTGAAACAACAAAAATCAGTCGGATGAAATAGGTTTCCAGATTTTTTACTATTTGCTACTACTGCAATGCTGTGTTACTGCTGCGTTTTGCTCACGTTGAAGTGGGGAAATAATGCTTGAACGAAAACGAATCAGTACAGACGGGCGTCTATGTTATATCGATGTTTGCTACCTTTGCTATTTTTCCTATTTTTCCCGCCCACACCAGTCTTATTTTTAGTTTACTGAAAATATTTACTCTTCATTCAAGTGTTCCCGCGCAATATTTAATTAAAATTTTCCATTTTCCCCGCATGGTGTTGAGAACCACATGAAATTTCCCATGTGGTGTATGAGCACGCGAGCACCATAATTTTCGCAGTCCCTGCCTACTATAACCTAGTTGTATAAACCGCCAAATTAAAATTTTGTTTTTCACGAGGCATTTAATCTCATCAAAAATAGTCGTATTATATCATGGGAACAGAAATGAAATTGTGAACTGGTGTGCGATAAACAACTTGTCACTGATTCGTGACCCAAGCGCAAGATGAAGAAATAGGCATAATTTTAGTTAAATTTTTGTATTGAAGCGGTAAAAAATATACGTTTTGAGGGTATCAATGCGCCTATAAATTACTAAAACTAATTACGTATCAAATCAAAAAAACCTTTTAGAAAATTTAATTATCCTACGGTAAACTGGGGCGAATTTGAGATCAAACTAGGAAAAGTAATCAGTCAAATATCGGCTGCGCCTAAATGTTACAATTTTTTTTTTTTTTTGTGGGGAAGGTTCTACAAAAATTTAAAGAATCAATACGACGAAGCTGCCGTACTTGAAATTTTTTTTTTCAGTTTAGGTTCGAAATCTGAAATTTGGTGGAACAGCATGAAGAGAACTATAAAAAGGATTCATTTGCGTAAAATTCTTGAAGTATTGCAAATAGTCTAACGGAAGCTGTAGCTAATTAAAGGCGACGAAGGTGAACTAAACATGACTAAAAACAACAGAAAAGTACGGACCCTACTGAAAAGATTCAATGATGACGAGCGAACGATTGCAAACTATATAATTACTATATTAAATTAGGTCGCAGGGCAGCTCGTGGAAAATGAAAAAATAAAGAAAATTAAAAAAAATGAATACAGAGAGGAAAATAATCTTCAAAAGTTATTTACAATGCAGAAATTTAAGTGTTCATAAAAACTCTAAAAAAAAAACGGTAAACAGCCGGGGATAGAAAACATCACGACGGAACAATTCAAAAGCACTTCGGACAATGAGCTAAAAGATGGCTCACAGATTTGTTCAGTAATATTGTTAGACAAAATGGAATTCTTGAAAATTGGAAGAAAGTCTGTGTGGGTGCTCTCCTTAAAAACCAATGAAAAATTCAAACGATTTGAAGAATTATCAACCAATCTTCTTGCGCTGCCACACTCTTAAAATAACTGAAAGATTTTTTTACGGGATGAGTAGGTTTTAAAATTGATAGAAAAATGATTAATCAACAGGCTACTTTTTGTTCGGGCTGATTATTTAGTTTATTCAGAACAGTTTCGAATACAATTTAGTTTTAGATATAGTATTTGTGAATCTGAAAGCGACATTGGATGCACAAAATTAATAGTTTACCTCAAAGCATTGTCTTACGTCAACATTATTTGACACGTACATCAACGACTAGCCTGTTGAGAAAGAAAGTCGGCATTTTATCTATGCAGATGATCGTACAGTTGTGCGTTAATCGCGAATAATATATTATTTAATATGTCCATTCGGGATAATTTTCAAATTACGGCTCCTCGAGAACCTACTTACTTTTCTTCTTCAAATCAGCTTCGATGGAGTGTTTTATATCTAATTGTAGCAAAAAATGTTAGTGTAAATTTCGGCTACTACTCATATTCTGCTATTTACAAATAAATCCCTCAAAATAAGCTTAAAAAGTATACAGCGAAATACTAAGACTTAGTTTCAAGCCTACAGGCATTAGCAAAGAAAGTGATGTATCAAAAATCTTCCTTTTCCTTAAAGAAACTAGACTGTATGGTCTTATTTAGATATTTTTTGTAAATTTATTAATTCATTATTATTTTTCTCCGTTAATCGAAGTTCCATTTACTATTTTCTTCATCAGTTGTTTTTATTCATTGTTATATGTAATCTGCAAACGATAAAGGCTAAGATGCCGGGCGCTTTTAAATAAATTTATTAATCTATCTAACAAAAACATATTTGAAACCGAACTATAATTTTTGTTATATTGAATTAAGATCTTACTAAAAAGGCGGTACATAATTTTTTTATTTTAAATTCCTGAATGTATAATTAATTTTTTTTTTTTTCTCACTATATTATATGGTAAATATAAAGAAGCCAATTCAGAGGTAACAAATATATATATATATATATATATATATATATATATATATATATATAAATATTTTAAGTATGTAAAGAAATAATGCGCCCATTCGGCAGTTGAATATAATTAAATTACTTTTTGATATTTATGCCGAAACTTTTTATAAAATTGGAACATTTTATTTTGTGGATACAGCGGGAAAAAAGCTAATTTTATTTTTTTTTCACTGGTAGTTTTTTTTCTATATGTATTATTAATATCGATAACTTTAGCGGTATTTTTAATTAAAAATTAAAATTAACAAGAAAATCAAGGCACAAAAATTTTTTTTTTTTAATTTTTTTATTTTGGCTCGCTTTTGGCTTTGACCCAACCACTTGAATCTATTATGCTAAGAAATTAGATTCTGAGGCGATGGAAAATGGAAAGAATAAAGGAAAGAAGTAAGGGAATTATTGATGGAGACAGGAAGGAAAGGATAAAGGAAGCACTGTAAGGCCAAGATCTAAGATTTTTGAATACAAAAGGGAACATTCATTAATAAGAGCTGAACATTTCAAGAAAACATGGTTTGTGTCGCATTCCAAAGGAGAATGAGAGTTGTGGAGGAGGCAGAGAGGAGAAGGTGATAAAGAAAAATGAAACTGAGGAGCGGGGAGAAGAAAACGATTAGTTTTTAATATGATTAAGGAGACAATAGTAGAACGATGACTGAACAGAATGGGAAGAAACAAAGATCAGTTATATGAGAGGATAGTGCAAAGTGAGATTAGGAAATTAAGAAGGTATCCTTCACCACAACTGCAGAATATTTGTGACAAACCTTTTAATGCTCCTGAAGTTTTTACGGACTGTCAACGTGCCACAAGCACCTTCTACAAATTTGTATACAATGTTGATACTTGGTGATTTGATGACGCACTAGTTTCTTTAGAATTTTTATGAAACATCTTGTCCCTATTTTAGATGAGAAGGGCATCTGTATGGTCAGGTTTGTCTTCTTTACAAATACAAACGGGGTAAACGATATTGTCTTATCCAATGCGCAACGTGCAGAGATATTAATTGAGGAGTTTGGGTTGATTTTCTGAAATTTTGATATGTCCTTGAGTCTGGTAGCGAAGGAAATTCCTGTCTAGCTGTATTTCACCTCCAACTCTGACTTTCTTGTATGTTTATAAATTTCGCTAGCATGGAATATTTACAGCAAACGATGTTATTGTGTTTTACACTTGTAACATCTTTTCAGGCACTAATAGTGTTCGGAAGAGAGATATATGAAGATGTGTTTCCTAGAACGATTACTTTATTAAGCCATACTTTGAGGTAGATAACTTTTTTCAGTCATTCACCCTGAACCTCTTGAATATGCTCAAAATTTATCGATTAATTTTTTTATTTTGTGAACAGAATTGCCATACCAATCCTCAATATCATCACTCGCAACTAACCACTTGTAACTTGATGGGAAGTGCATGGGGACTGAAAGTTTACTACCAGTAACAACGGTTACATGTCTAACTATGCAACGTAGCACAAGAGACTACATTTTAAACCCTTTTCAACTGATTCACACACTGTCTCAATTACACTCGCTTTAATTTTATTTAAAAATTGATTAATGTCAATTGTATACAAATTATTGTTCATGGTCCTGTATATCACAATCCTCTTTTTGTACTGCTTCATCACATTTTCAATGTGGTACATGATAGTTAAAGGTCTTTCAATGTCAGGCGTGATATTTGGTACAGATGTTAAGGGGGATGACATTATGAAACACAATGTAAACAAAACGGTATAACAATTACTTTTTTATAATAAAAAAAAAAGCAATAATGTATCGTTTATACTTATTTCTTTTTTTTTTTTTAAAGAAGTGAGACATATTTCCAATTAATTAATATCTGAAAGTGAGTTAACTTTAATATAAAAATAGACTATCCCATTCATCGCTTCAAAATTTATTTATGAAATGAGAATATGCATAATAAACTATTGACACTTTCAACATGTTTGATTTATACACCACGGGGAAATATATATTTTCTCAAATGACACAATGTGTATAATGTAAATATACATATATATATATATAACGTGTAACAATGTAAAAAGAAAAAATAATATGTAGTAATTTTACATATGTATTTATCATAAAGTATCATCTGAATATTTAAAAAATTAAGTGAGAATTAAACAAAAATAATAAAAAAAATTGATAAATAATTTGATAAATATAACCACTAATATATACAAAAAATTTAATGAAATGATTGAAAATTTCAAGTAGAAAATAGAAAAAATTGAAAAAGTCGACAATAATATAAATAATAAATTAGAAAACAATCATAAGAATAAAGATAATAACAATGATGATAATGTTATGCTGAATGAGTGCAGATTGATAGTCTAGGAGAGGATTTGGGAAATATGACTGAACTAAGCCCAATTAATGAATATAATGAAGATAATTTAAACAAAAAAATAGTCTCTAGTGTAAAAAATGTACATTTAGTTAATAATCTCATTAGGAGTGATGTTTATAATAAAGCCAATTATACTTTTAGCCCGCATAATTTTAAATATGCTTCTATCGATACTGGCAATAACAGTATCAATAATAATGACAATAATAATAATCAAATGAAATAAAATAATTTATTATTATTACTATTACTGCGAAAATTTCCATCTGTGCGCACAAATTGTGAGAATGCGAGTGATGGAGTACAGACGTATAATCTTAATTAAAGAAGGTAATGAATTACATGAAATTTGAAACGTACAAGAAAAGTGAACAGTAAAAATTTTTTGAGAAAATTTAAAAATAAAATAATATAGCATAATCTTCTTTATAAATAAACAATAAAACAAACCAAGTCTGTAAAAGAAAAAAAATATGCATAATAAATGTTACGAGTATTAATGAAGTAAGAGAGAAAATATATACAAAAGTTGAAATTTTCTGCTCCCAGATTTATGCAATAATGTAAATAAGTTTATACAATAGTGATGAACATAAATTTTTAAAGGTATGTATATATATATATATAATTATGATTAAATACATTTGTTCGATATACACTTAAACAGGATTTTAAGTGGCTTAACGAGCGAAATTCGAAATTAAGTAATATTAACAACTGTATGAATAAGACATTTTTTAAATATTATTTATTATTTAAAAGAATGGTAAATCCGTCATACACTAATCTTATTTAAATATTTATCAGTGAAGTAGTATAATAAATATTTACATATTTTTTTGTAGTTTTTAAGATGTATTAGATTACTTAGGAGAATGTCCGGTAACTGTTTATAAAGTAACGAGGCCATGTAAAGTGCTTACACTCTAGAGATGATATTTATTAAATTTTCGTACAATCGCTAATTCTTTACCATAGCTCCTAGTCATTGGCGCACCCAAGGGGGGTGCCACGGGGCCATTGCTCCCCCCAAAAAATCTTCGAAATCTTAATTTTGTTTTGTAATGTTTTGTTTTACTTAAATAAAATTCGTATGCTTATCTAATTTGTGCTTATTACAAACATAATGTTACGTTTCTATTATTATTTTTTTTTTTAAATAAAATTCGTCAGTTTTGTAACTTTTTTAAAAATAATACTCGTTAATTTTGTATTTTTTTTTATTTTTTTTTATTTTAATTTACAAACCACGGAAATAGATGGGTACTTAGTCGAGGTACCGAGTTACCACCCCCTAACTCATCTTCTAAATTCTAGCCCCGACCAAAAAAAAATCCTGCGTGCGCCTTTGCTCCTAGTAATACCATCCTTAATGAAGAATTCAAATTAATTTTTGCACAAGTACAAATAATAATAGCTGAATTTTGTATAATATGTTAATATAACGAAAATTACAATAAAGTATCAGAATCCTTATTTTTGTTAAATAATTTCAATAACCTTTTATGCAAATACTTTATTTATTTCAAGTGATACTTTGCTACATTCCGCCAGTGGTTGGTAAAGGGACAGATATAGTGGTAATCAAGAAGGGGAGAGGATATGGCCTGAAGGGCACTCAGGGAATCAGAGATAATTAAAAAATTGGAGGAAAGGTATGTAATTCGAGGAAATGAAAATAATCGAGCGAAGGATAGCCAATAATTCGTTTATGAATATTTAACAGAAATAAGGAAGACGAAAAGATTCTGATAGGTTAAAATCAGGAAGAATGAAGGAAGCACCAACGCCACCAGGCCCCCTCGAACCATCCGAGTAAATGGTAACATGAGAGGGAAATAGGGGATTGATAAAGTAAAGTAAAGTGAGCTCCATACCCTTGACAGGACGTTGGGATTGTGAAGTTAAGGTTCACAATGTACTAAGCCCAACGGCACTAATGAGAGTAGGGGGGCCAGTTCCTTTCTCTCGGCCGCCTTTACTTTCCCAAATTTCTCCGGTACCCAATTATTTCAGGCTGGGTAAGCTTGGGAGCGACTTAGATCCGGTGCTGTAGAATACCTGTTTAATTACGGCTTGGGGGAGGTTTTTAGAAAATGAGGGAAGAATAAATACTTTGGGAGGATTACAAAGATCAGTAAAGTTAAAGGAAAAATGTGAAAGATTATTGAAGGAGATAGTGTACGGCCAAACTTCTAGGAGTAAAGCGCCAACTATTATAAATCAAAAGGAAGGACTGAACTAGAATAGAAGATGCGAGTAGAGGACGTTTAACAAGGAAGCGATAGCCTTAATAGGATCTACGAATGGACAGGCATGACGAATTAGATTCAGCAAGAATAGCAAGGATTGGAGAGGATTTGAGCGCGCCAAGACAAAGACGAAGGCGAGAGTTTTGAATTACACCTAGTTTAGAGAGACGGGTCTTGAATGCACAACCATAAATAAAAGAACAATAATCAAATTTGGAACGGATAATAGATTTGTAAAGAGAAATAAGAATATAAAGATCGCCACCCCATTTAGTTGGCGACATAGCTTTCAGCAAGTTTAACCTTTTAATAGTAGAAGCAGAAAGATATCTGATATGTTCAGAGAAAGACAAACGACTATCAAGAAAGATACCGAGATAACAGAAGCAATTAACACGAGAAAGAGATATATTTTTTAAGCATAGATTAACCAAAGCAGGGTTAGTAAAAATAGTATACGAAGACTTAGAGGGAGAAATCGAAAGATTAACTAATGAAAGAGAATGTTCCAGCACAATAAGCGACGAATTAAGATTTTCATTGGCTGCTAAAACATCTTTAGACGAGAAAACGGAGGATGTCGTCTGCAAAGAATAAAGAAAAGGAATTTAAAGGAAGAGTAGCTATACTGATAGTATAGATGTTAAAAAGAAAGTAGGACTGAGGGAGGAATCCTGCAGAAGGCCTCGGAAAACCTTTCTTGGAGCATCGAAAGATGGAGAAGTGAAATGGATAGAATGATTCGACATGAGATTGATAATAAGGGAAGAGAACCTGATCGGGATGTTAATTGCCGTCATTTTATCTCTTAAAGTGGGAAGATGAACATTATCGAAAACAAAGGAGACATCAATAAAGGAAGCTAAGGTGAAATGTTTTTGGATAAAGGACCTACATAAGTGAGAAACGAAAAGACTAATACAATCAGAAGGGCTAATATCAGGCCGAAAGACGAATATAATTATTATGCTTCAGCCAACAAACAAGGCGCTTGTTAAGCAAACTCGTTATTTCTTCAAAATACTCTCCTCAAAAGTATTTCGTAATGGACCGACTATATAAAGTCTCTGCCACTGAGGATGATGACCTCAATAAAAAATCTGTGAACCTCCATATGTAATATTTTTGTATTCGATATATATACAAGTTTTGTTCGCTTGTGAGTGTGTTTTGTATGTGCATCGATTGAATTTGGCTTAGAGGGTCGGGAAAATAATTAAAATTCCGCATATATATTTTTTTTTCCATTAATTACTAATAGTTTATTAAGTTAGATAATAGTATTGATAATAAAATATGACGCAAAGTAAAGCAGTAAAAAGTAATTGTAGTAAAGCTTCGTTATGAATATCAAGTAGTTAGCCGCCTGGCTATTTAGTTCTATCTCTTAATTTTTCATGTTGTTGGGTCAAGGCCGCTTGCGCGCCTAGGGTAGGAAAAAAAAAGTAGTTAGGTAGAAAAAATCTGTTAGAGATTCATGTAGTTTTAGAGCATCGCAATGCCTCGACACATGTAATCATAGTTAATCAGTGGCGGATCCGCGATGGGGAAATAGGGAACATCCCCCCCCCCCACGAACCGAATGCTCGATTAAAACATTTTTTACAACAGAAAAACATAATTTATACTATAAAACATTTGTATAAATGATATCTATAAATTTAATTGTAACTAATATTTATTACTGTTTTCTAGTTGTTTTTTTTTTTTTTTAAATTTAAGAAGGAGTACTAATTCACATACTGCATGTAACTACCTAGGTTATCGCAGTGAGTGGACTCACGTTTTAAATCAGACTCATCAGCTCGTTAGACTGAACGAAAGTCATGAGGTTGTTCAAAGCGGTAGGGGTATTTGAGAGGATGTCTGCAAGTGATCTAATCTGGTCGCGTCGCAACCCATTAAAACGTGTGCATATCGAATTACTAACAAAAATAAAAATAAAGTCTAATAAAAAATACTATCGTTCTATTCTTTCTATTAATTTACTATTCAAATTCTAAACTACCATTTTAGTCACAATTTTATAATTCGGTTTTATATTTCATCGATAAATGAAACAAAAACTGTAAAAATTATGTACCTTTAAAACATTTTTAAATTTCTAAAGAGGTCGCTGTTTGATTTTCTTTATGAAACAAGGGGTATTTCTCAAATTTATTGTCTACCGTATAAGATATTACGTAATTATGTAATTTACCCCCCCCCCCGATGTCTCTCAGGATCCGCCCATGTAGTTAATGTTAGGGTTCATGTAGTGCCAGTACATTATAAGGTCTGGACACATGTAATTAGGATTCATGTAGCATCATGGCATTGTAAAGCCTGGGCACATGTAAATCATGGTTATTTGGTGCCCGAGTATTGCAATACCTTGGTAAACAGGAATCCATAACAGATCAAGAGTGTAAAAAATACGTTTATTAACCAGTATTGTTCTAATCGGTACAGAAAAGTAAATTATAATATTCTGATACAATTTAATTTTGTATTTTGTCTGTTAATAAATATTGAATTTAGTTGTATTTTTATGTTTTTTGTCTTTTCTTTGTTCGTCTTGCCCTCTAAGAACCGATCACAATCCTCGTTCACAGAGATACAGTATTTGTAGTGAATAGATGTGCAACAATAAGTTTCTGTGGTTTTCCCTTTTTTCATCGCTCATATGTGCTGCCTGATACTCGTCTAGGCCCTAGAAGCCCCTAGTTGATTCAAAACTTTCGTTTTGAATGAAGTGGGGATGGGGTAGTGACACGAATCGTGGTTTTGGCGCATTCTTTATTAAATAAGCGACGAAAATAAATACGCCGTACTGTTTTTAGCGATAAAAATATAATTTCGCTTGCTGCTTGCACTGCACATTAACCGACAAAGCTTTGTCAGGAGGTTAGTGTGCGTGCGTGTGATCGTGAGAAGATATTCGCAATGTACGAGCGAACAACGTCGATAAAGAATAGCTAGCGAACGAGAGTTCATGAAATATATGCCAGCTCTCGTGTTGTAATAAAATTTTAATTTAGTTTTACTGGATAGAAATTTTAAAACACATAGCGTAATGCTTTAGTCGAAGTCTGATTTCATCTTACGACAGATAACGTTTTTTATATGTAAAAATACTAATTATGACATATATATATATATATTTTTTATTCGTGTTACTTGTTGGACTTAATTTTTGGATAAAAAGAGTTATTTTTTATATACTGTAACCATTGATAAATAAATCGTTATTTTCGCAAATTTGCGCGGAGAACACTTAGCGTATTACCCCTGGCGCCCGGGCAGTTTGACACGATTCATCTTCTGGAATAACAGGTAATTTCAAAGATCGATATGCTTGCTTCTTCTAGGACAAAATGGTCACCCTACAGTCAAGTAGAGCCCAAACTGCCCTAAAGTGTTCTTCATAACCGGAGAATTACATAATTAACCAAAATAAATACGAAAAGTAAATGAGCCGATTATAGCACATAAACAAAGCACTGAATCAATTCATCAGGAACAGAAAGTAAAGTATGATAGAAAGTAAAGTCTCAAAACCCCTCAGAAATGCAACCACGAAGCGAAGAGCCTCACATGGCGGCCAAAAGAACCATCTTTCAGACACGGAAAATATTCACAAATTTCACGCACAGATGTATTTACACACAAAGGTTTTTTTTTTGTCGTTATATATACTTTTTTTTTTATATTATTTTCCTTTTTCCGGGTTTTTTGGTTTTCTTTTTTTTTTTTTTTTTTTTTTAAATTAATATTTACAAACTTTATATAGACGACTAACTTTAATTACACAGAAATCTGATAGCGAGACCATGCCGCATACGATAGCGTAACCCAGAAAAATTTACATTTAGGACGTTGTTTACACAAGATTAAATCTACAAGGTTGCACGAATAGCTTGGTATGTAAGAGATCGAACTTCAGAAGACACAGTATTACGCAAAACAATAATTTTAAACAAAATTCCTTAAAAATAAAAAACAAACATAGAAACACAAGCACGTAAATACATATAAAACAACATTAATTGACGGTGATTTATAATAACTAACTGCATCAGAAAATATTTGAACAAGACAAGACCGTTTCCGATTGCTATCTGAACATTTTGGTTCCCAGGGCCCAAGCGCCGCAACGTAATAACCAACCACAAACACAAAAATTTGCATTCCGGAACCCCAGGAATCATCTATAAACCACAATAACACAAAAAGGAAACGTATAATATACCTGCAACCACCGCCATGCTCCCAGAATACAAAATATGAGCTCTAGGACTGCAGCCATACAGACACCTTCATTAACTACCCCAATATAGAATTAAAGGAATTACGAGACCGGAAACAATCAGTTCACCCTACTACCTTCGTTATCCCTATTTCCAACAAATCTATTATCCGACAATAAAAACTAATTTGATCAATTCATTGCCTACTCCGATTACAAAAAAGATCACCAACATCAAACATAATTAACAGTTCATCTGAAGTCTACCCCAAACAGCAAACCAAACTATTCATGAGATCTACGCAGGCTACAAAAGTAACAAAAATATAAACGTACATGACAATTATGCTAAAGGTATCAAGTTTTATGCATCTATGCCGATTGAAAATCGGCAACATTACGTACCCCCATGGTCTATTTCCCATCTAAACTAATAATCAGATACGCATTGGTTTCTACTACTTTACCAATCTTGTTTGGACCTTTATACAGCAGTTCCAGTTTTCTCATTTTTTTCTTGCATTTATTTGAAAATACATGATTCCGTGTATATATATATATATATATATATATATATATATATATATATATTATCTCCCACAGAATATTTATAATAATTATTTTCCCGATTACATTTTCCTCGTTTTTTCTCGTTGACCACACGAATTCGCTCTTTTCAAGGATTCTATGGGTCTATTAATAAAATCCATATACCTCCTTTCACGTATTACTTCTTCCAGGCTACACTTTGTCATGGAGCTTGGCATCAGATTCATGCACTCCTCTATGTAACTGACATATATCCCTTTAAAAACACAATTTGAACTACTAATCTACAATTCTTGATTCTCGCATTACATTTTTCTCATCGGAATAGTCGGTGTACTCCAAGAGCTGTTCCGTATTGTTTACTTTACACATCTCTTCCCCGACTAAACCATCAGCTGCAATGGATGATAATTTAACCATTCCTACATCAGACATTCTAAGGCGGTCCTTTTCCTCGTACACTTTCCTTAGTTCACCGCTCCTTTCTTTGACTAACAATACCATATTGGAATCTTTGACTGCAATGTTTTCGGAATTTATTAAATTTACACTTTAGTAGTGTTAATAGGAACCCTATTTTCACTAGAAATTTTTCTTTTTTCTAAATATATTGTATATTGGCTGTTTGTTCCGAATTTAATTTTAACGGCTCTGTAGTGTTTAGAAATAATTTGACAGTCCCATTTTCCTTATCCAATTTAACATTCAAACCACCTCTTATTTCTCTTCCACTTGATCTACGTCCTTCCTTTATTTCTGTTAAATTCTACATCAATTCATTTCGGTTTGTTTCTAAGTTTGTTAAATTCCATTCTAATATCTTTCCTAATTTCTTTTGATTTGTTTCTATATTTGTAAAGTACGGTCCTAATTTGATGCAGTAAAGGTGATCTTGTTCATAAGATTGAGTGATTTTCATAGCAGTTTTGTGGTAATTTAGATTACGGTTAGCCATTAAGTCGTTTATTAAAGTTTGACGTTTTTTCTGGGAAATTTTTATCCCACAATTTATGACTACGTCTACAATACAGGCAAATGCGTCCACCGTATGGCCATTATCGCCGCAATTACCACATCTAATATCTACTTTGCATTGGTTAGCCACGTGTCCATATCGTAAGCAGCGGAAGCATGGTCGAACTCTTCTGACGAAAGGATCACATTGGAATTTAACATGCCAAAGAAATATGTAAGAAGGGAGATTTTGCTCTTCAAAAGAAATAATAACGGCAGTACTGGGACTTACTTCGCTATTAGAAAACCATTTTCTGTTCAAGTATTTAACTTTATTGATAATAAACGGTTCACAATTTATCATTTCAACCAGCTGATCTTCAGAATAGTCTACATCCACTTCCTTAACAACACCCAATGGCGAGGCGAGATAAGAAGGGATGTATGCGTTGTATCCGTTATTCGCGAAAAGGGGGTTATTAATCATTTCGTTGGCGGTGATGTAAGAAGATAGCTGTATTATATTACTCTGTTGCGACTTACTTTTTTAATTTCAAATATATGGAGTAGGAAGATCCAGATCCAAAAGCTGAGAATAGAAGAAAGAACGTTCTGAAGAAAGTAAGGAACATTCGAAGAAGACATGATTTACATTACGCAGAAAAAAGGAATCTTCTGGGTGCAGAGGACACTGCGAAGAAGAGACCAGGGAAAAACGAAAAAGTGACGAAGAAAACGAAGACGACATATGGCAGTGATCAGGGGACGACAAAGAGAAAGAAACTTGTCAAACCATCTGGTCAGAGAAGATAAAAGCTGGACAGAAAGATAAAAGGAATTCGGATTAGAGAAAAGGGAAAAATAAATATTCTTCCATAGTGTAATATGGAACTATTTGGAAATATGATTAATATTGTGGGTAGGAAATTTATGAAGAGGATGTCGATTGCAAGCCCCTAAGCGAGCCAAAGAATCAGCCACCTCATTACCCTTAATTCCAGCATCACTAGGAAATCAGAACGGAACAGGAATAATTCGTGAATTATATTGCGAATAAGGAGAATGAAAGGTTCAAAAGAGGGCAACGGTAAGGGAGAAGAAATCGTCTGCAAGACGCTTTCAGAGTCAGCTATTAAAAGAAATTTATCCGAGAGGATAGAAGAGGAAGAGATAAAAAGAATTGCATGAAGTATGGCAGCAGATGTAGCAATAAATACAGAACAGCAAGAAGAAGTTTAAAGGATTCAGAGCAGTTATAGGAAGGAAAAACAAAGGCGGCACCAACCCCACTAGCCCTCTTAGACCCATTAGTAAAAATAACGGAATAATTGGGATATAAAGAATTTAAAACTATGTGAAATTCAAATCTGACTACAGAATGAGAACGTAATTTAACAGAACTTGACAAATGAAATACGTGAGGAGGATGTAAGAGACTGAAATAATTAAGAGAAAAGTACAGAGATTTATCATAGGAGAAAATATAGGGAAAAAAATTCGCAAGACGAACAGAAATGAAAGATAAAATTGGAATTCTGTTGGGAGTAAAACGCCGGTTATGAAAAATAGAGCAGTGCGCAGCTATAATCCTAGAGGAAAAAGAGGGGAAACGTAGTTTTAGAGTTAGATTTACCATTGCGTTTTTATCAAGATTCGAGTTAGAAATGACGAAGCTGTTGATTTTATTTCTACCTGTTTCGAACTACGAGCTGACGATATTAACATCTTTGTTTGCTACATCGGGCTTATCGGAATCATTACATTTACTTGTGATAAACCATCAGCTTAGATCACTATTAGTAATATCCATCAAATCGTCAGGCGGCCGGTTTGTACGGCCCTTTTTTTCCCTTATTCCCAATAACTTTAGATAGGGCTACCTATTTGTTTAATTTACAATTTTTACTATAATATTCATTACAGGCACCATCCAATTAAGTTTTTGATTTCCTGTAATCCCATTTTACAATCATATTAAATCAATATTTTCCTAAAATTTAAATACTAGTTTTAAACTTAATTATCTTATATTATTATGTAATTGAATTTTTCTTACGATATATAATTTCTTCCACGACAAATTCATTAAACTCTTTAAACAGATTTGTAACGAATTCTGTAGCATAGGAGTTATTATTATGTGTACAAATAAGTTTCCGCCCTTTTTTATAAAAAATTAGGAATTTATTGTGAAAGAACGGTACATTACTTTTTATTCAAAGTATTGTCCATCACTAGCTACTACCTTTTCCCACCTTTCTGGCAACATTCGGATACTACGTCGGAAGAACTCTTCATCTTTTGAAGCTATCGATGAATCGACCCAATTTTTAGTATCTTCATAAGATTTAAATCGTTGCGTAGACAGGCACTGTGCCGTTGACCGGAACAAGTGATAATCGGAAGGAGCAATGTCTGGTGAATACGACGGGTGCGATAGGACTTCCCAATTAAGTGTTTCCAAGTAGGTTTTAACTGGCGCAGCAACACACGGACGAGCATTATCATGTAGAAGAATAATTTTTTCGTGTCTGGAGTCATAATGGACGCGTTTTTCCTTAAGTGCTCAGTTCAATCTCATTAATTGGATTCGATAGAGAGCTCCAGTAATTTTTTCGTTCGGTTTAAGCAACTCATAATAAACGACACCAAGCTGATCCCATAAAATACTCAGCATGATTTTTTTTTATGATTGGCTGTCGATGTTGAAGCATGGCCAGGTGGTTCCCATGATTTTCTCTTCTTTGGGCTATCGTAATGAATCCACTTTTCATCACCAGTGACTATACGATGCAAAAAACCCTTGCTTTTTTGTCTGGCAAGCAGAATTTCACACATGCAAAGTCGGAGTTCAATGTTTCTCGGCTTCAGTTCATATGGAATCCAATTTCCCTGTTTCTAAATCATTCCTAACGATTTTAAACGGTGTGAAATTGCTTGTTGAGTTACTTCTAATGTAATTGCAAGTTCTTCTTGCGTTTGGCACGAATCTTCCTCCAATAATGCTTCCAATTCTGTGTCTTCGTAAATTTCGGCCTTTCACTACGTTCTTTGTCTTCCACGTCAAACTCACCGTTTTTAAACTTCTGAAACCACTCACGACAACTTCTCTCACTTAAAGCAGCCTCATCAAATGCTTCTACAAGCAATCGATGCGCTTCAGCTGCAGATTTCTTCAAACTGAAAGAATAAATCAAAAGCTCCCGCAAATGACGTTTATTCGGCTCAAAACACGACATTTTCGCAACAACACAAATAATTGACTGATGGGCAAAATCGGGAATATTTTTAGATAACGATGTTGCCAGATGTCTAAATTTATGATAAGACTTTTTACATCTGACAATTTCACCATAACTTACTGGTGGCGTCATTTTTTGTCAAACGGCGGAAACTTATTTATACACCCAATAAATACCTTATTGCTATGGTTATATCCGTTTAATACGTGATGCCTAATATCATCTAAAAAGTTACATCTTTTGCAATTTTCGTTATCTATAATTTTAAACTTATATAAATATGCCATGTCCGGATATGAATTGTACGTTAAAAAAATTGAGCACGAAGTCTTTATTCTAGTCCATTATAATTGTCGCATATATATTTTGATATTTGTTCATGTAATATTCATTTAAAATTACTTTAAACTGTTTTACATTAAGCATTTTATTTTCATAAATGTAACAAGGATGTGTCTATAAATTACGTTACTGAAATTGTGATTGATTTTAACTTTATTTTTAATTAAAAACATACGAGGGTCGGCTGAAAAGTAATGCACACATGCTTGTAGACCACAAACGAAAATAAATAGCGGGATCGGGCAAAAAGTAAATTAAAGTACAATTCTTAAGCTTCAAAATCATTTATTTATTTTTCAACATAGTCACCGTTAAGACTAACACATTTCTCCCGACGTGTAACAAGTTTTTTCATTCCGTCACTGAAAAATTCTTCCGACTTTTCTCGAATCCAAAATTACTTAATAGTTGCTTTCACTTCATCATCAGAGGTGTAATGATTACCCTTGAGGTCTCTCTTCACTAGAGAAAAAAGATAAAAATCGCAAGACGCAAGATCGGGGGAATAAGGAGGGTGTGGAAACGGTTCAAACTTTAGCTTTCTCATTGACGCTGTTTGTTCTCGTCTGTTAAACAGCGTGCTACCCATCGTGCACAGATTTTACGGTATCCCAATTGTTCAATAATGAAGCCGACACGTTCCTTGGATACTCCAACATGATTTGCGATAAGCTGTTGAGCGATTCGCCGGTCATTTTGAATCAAATTATCAACAAGTTTGCGATGCTTATCATCTGTGGCAATGATCGGACGTCCGCTGCGCGTTTCATCAACAATTATATCTTTTCCAGGTTCACAATCACAAAATTTTATTACCGATCGATTGGCAGTAGACCTATCAACAGCATCGTCACCATAAACATAGTAGGAGTCACTGTTTCAGCTGTTATAACAGCACGCTGTTTAACTCTCTTGTTGACATAACATTAGAACACGTCACCATATTTACGCTGCTCACAGCACACTGAATGGACGCAAGGACTTTAAACTACGCATGGGTGTAAAGGAGGAATGCTACTTGTGAATGCCACGAGGCGCACTTTTGTAGCTCATTTCGTTCTCGTTCTATAAGCATGTGTGCATTACTTTTCAACCGACCTACGTATTTATGTGCTTTTGCAATTCGTATTCAATGGGCGTGATACCTGCGATAACTATCGCAGCCGTATAACTGATCGTTCTATATCCTGTAATAAGCTTAATAGCTACGATTTTTTGGAAACATTTAAGTATTTTCTGGAATCTCTTTGTTTTTAACACATCGACATAAATAATACTACCATATATAATATTGGGTAAAATTATATACTTATACAATAATATTCCCTTTTTATAATTTATCCGGTTGCTGTTGTTGTATAGTTTATTGAAAATCGGTATAAATTTGTTGATTTTATTTTTGATGTAACTAAAATTTTAATCTATAATAACACCTAAATATCCGATTTGATTTGTGTATCTAATATTTAAACCAAATCTCGTTAAATTTAATGCCTTTTTATTAGATTTTCCGTTAAAGAGAATATAGTTTGACTTATCTACATTTATTTCGAGATTAAATTCCTTGAGCTATCTTTTAATTTTTGTGTAGACGTGATATATTTTGTTTTCTGACATTGTTTCGTTTTTATCTGCAATTACTATAGCAATGCCATCTACAAATGTGATTATTTTTATGTTATTTGATAAGATTATGTTGTACATTTGTGAAAAATTTATATTCCAGAGGTATAGTCCTAAGACCGATCCCTGAGGTAATCCCATAACAATGTTTTTTCACCTATATGAATTGTTTATCTGTATAATGGTGTGTCTGTTATCGAAATATCTATTTATAATATTTAACATTCCATTATCGAGCCCTAATTTCTTTAATAGTTCAAGCAATTTATTTAAGTCGAGACTGTCAAAGGTCTTCGTTACATCCAACGTAAGTAGACAGCAATTTAACATTTTAATTTTATAGTTCTTTATAGTTTGAATAATGTCGCATATAGCTAATTCTGATGACTCGTTTTGTAATGCGCCATATTGGTTATATTTTGTTATATTATTTTTATTTACAAATTCCTTTAATTTGTCTACTATATATTTTTCGCACATCTTACTAAAATTTTATACTAACGAAATTGCTCTAGATGAGCTCGACATCGTTGGGTCTTTACCATTTTTTGGTAATATCACCGTCCTCATTATTTTTCACCTTTCAGGGTAATAATTATAATAAAATAATAAATTAATTTACTTAGTTTGTACTTCAGGATATTTATCATATTAAACTTCTTTAAAAATCCGTTTGAGATTTCATCCACTTCTGTTGATATTCTATTTTGAAGGTTTCTAATAATACTACTAATTTCTTTTTTATGAACAATATTATTTACATTATTATTGTCATTATTTACAATTTTTACTTTGAACGGTTCGGATGTTTTATATAATTTAGAACTTAATAATTCTACCTTATCATCGTCAGAATATGCATAATTATCTAACGTGGGTATGCAAAAATTTTTATTTTTACTCATTAAAATTTTATACCTTAACCCAAATACTGATTTATCGTTTAATAGTTTTCTCCAGGCCTGCATTTTTGCTAATTTAATGGCATACTTAATTGTTTAAATTTTTCCTTGTAATTATCATAATATTCTTCCGACATTATTAGAATAGATTAAATCAGTATAAATCGGTGTTATACCAAGCACCGGAATAAAATGAGGTGGATGTACATGTGTGTGTGTGTCAAGGCCGTGTCCACGGGGGGGTTACCCCCCCATGAGAACTGAAATAGTTATTATAAATACAAAAAAATCTGAAAAAAATCACAAATTTAAAATAAATATTGATGATTTTTTAGGGTGTTCTTACCTACTTTTAAAAGAAAAACGAAAAAATATGCTCCATATTTTTAGGTACTTCATTAATATTTTATGCAAAAAATGTTTTATTACGAGTATAATTAATAACATATGTAATTTTTATTAATGTTCATATACGGGGTAATTCATTTATGTAAATTATTAATATATAAATCAAAATGATGGAAATTATTAATAGTACGAATATTAGTGAAAAATGTATTATAAAATAAATATGCAATTTTCAAAACCCCCCCTTTCCAAAATTCTGGGCACGGGCCTGGTGTGTGTGAATATGCGTGTAAGTGTAGTCTGTTGAATGTTATGAATACAAAATACTTTAGGGAAATATTCGAAGACGGCGGATAACGCACGAAAACGAATGCGAACAAACACTTCCGAATATGCCCGACACTCGATTCAAATGATTAATTTGTTTGAACAAATACTTCGGCAGAGCAAAAGACCATTAATATATCCGTAATGTTTTTATTTACAATCAAAATTACAAATAATTAAATGCATAAGGTACTCCTATCACTAAATCGTATTAAGTAGGCGGTTACGTTTACACATTTAACCTACTAACGTGATATTGCCGGTAAAATGTTTTTTGGTTTGGCATTAATTATTAATTCTAATCGGTAATGCGAACTTAACAATGAAAAAACGAATGTAATCTTTACTGAAATAATGTAAAAAAGTTATGCGTACCACTCATTTCTAACGATGGTTGCGTTGCGTTGCGTTGCGTTGGATATAAACGGTGACAGATATTACATCGACACTTTTCGGGGGGCAGCTAGCTTCAATATTTTACAGCTAATACCGCTCGAAAAGTGCCCACGTAATAATCTTTTTATTCATTTGTTCACATCTGAAAAAAAAATATTTTAACACTGTTGAATATATTTTTTAACGTTAAATTTAATAATTAAAAAAAAAGAAATAGAAAAAAAAAAGTGGTTTAGCTATTATTTTTTGCTGCAATGTTAATATAAGGAAAATTTGTGAAAATTTGTGAAAATTATTACCGGAATTTCACACAGTGGTCTTCGATCATTAAAAGTATCAAACCAAAAATTTTTGAGTAACACAGATACTGACAGTTTATATTGCGAGCAGTAACTGTAGTTTCAATTTGAAAATTACGGCGAGCTAGCAACAATTTTAGTTTTATAACATTATCTTAAGGGGACAACTAAAAACTGGGTTCACAACAATTAGAAATAAAACTAGAATAGTGCACTGTGCTCTAGAAGCCAACTTAAAAAAATAAAAAGTGAATGCACTGCGAATAATAACGAATAAAATTAGTTTAAGTCAAAAGAACAAGAAAAAACCCTATTTATCTATCTATCTATATATCTATATACGTATGTACAACTTACAAAATTGAAACGCTAAAAATTATACAGCTCGTTCTGTAGTAGTTGTGGAATTAACTTTTTTTTTTTTTAAATTGGTGTATTTTTGTCCTGAGAATACCTCGAAAAAATTGAAGTCGAAAAATTTTGAAATTTAAAGGCTCAAATTTAGGAAAAAAACATCTAAAGCAGTAAGGCCGAAAACTAAAGAAGAGTCCATAGGCCTTTACATAACCTTAGCAGTTATGAAAAACCTACAAATCAATACCTAATATATGAAGATTAAAATGAAATTAAAAGCGTGATAATAATAAAAAAGACAAAGCACAACGTCACTTTTATATCTATGAGTACATTATTTGGGGGGGGGGATCCTAAGCTCGTTTTATAACAGCTAGATGGTTATTTTTGAAGTGAAAACTTCTTTAGGCGCGTTTAGCGATTTTTGGTAGCGGAAAAACTTATGGATTCGCGTCACGCTCGTCACGTTCGTCACATGCATCACGGACATGCAATGTTACAGTATCGACTAGTGCGAGAAATAAAATCGCTAAAGCCTCTTTTCTACCGGCCACTTCGATAGCGACGGCATAACGTCCCTCCTCTACCCCTCACTAATCACACGACCGTGTAATCAATAATAAACTACAAAAAGAGACATAAAAATAGAATTAATTATATCAGGACTACTAATACAGAATAACGAAAGTCAATTTTACGATGCCAGTAAATTATCGTGAATATTATTTAATAATGAAATATTGTAAAAATTCTATAACTACTACATTACTAATTCCATAAAATAAATACCGTTGACATTGTCGTCTCTGTTTTTGTCGATATTGTCGTTTATTATTATTTAAGTGGTTGCGCTGCAGTGAAAGCGTTTATTATTTTAATTGTTTGTTGAAATTAATGATGATAATGACGCAAACAATGAAAATAATGTTAAGTTCATTTAAATTTATGTAAATATAAATACTATGTATAAATAATGTAAGAGTATAATAATTATTATTTCAATTAAGTTGTATTTATATTTTGTACTGATCAATTTATTGTCCAATAAACAAACCACATAAAAATGTACATAATTGTTGCTCGGAGTGAGATGTGAAAACCAGACTAATGTTAAATAATTTTTAGTTACAAATTATGAAATTAAAATTTTTGATACTACAATTAATGTGAAAATTGAAAAAAAAAACAAAACACAGTTATTTGATAGTTTTAAGTTTTCACTTCTGTCGATAGTCTCCATGACTGCGTCATTTTTTTTTTCTTCTTTTCGTTATTAGAATATAAAAAAAATATAAAACCTACAAATTACAAAATTTAAGAGTACAGATTTTGAAATGATTAGAGCGATGGCCACCAGCGATTTAAAATATTATTGCTTCGATTATAAGAAAGTAAATTTGACCACTAGGTACAACGTAAATTTAACGAGAATGTGTATATAAGTGGGACGAAGGAAATGAATGTGAGAAGATAAATTGCCGGAAGATAGAAGTAGTGACCCAATATAAATATTTGGGGGTAATGGTGGACCAACACTTAAGGTGGGACGGACATACGGAATACATTGCGAAGAAAATTAGAGCAACATTACCAGCATTATACACTTTAAAGAAATATGCAACAAAAAATAGCTAGTGGAATCGAAAATAAGATATGGAATTCAAGAATGGCGAATGGCTAGGAAAACATACGTGGGGAAAATAAATAAACTGCAAATAAAATACTTGAAATTAACATCAGATGATAAATACGAAACCGAAAGTGAAATAATACAAAAAGAAGACGTACTGAGCGTGAAAGAAATGTATTTATTCATAAAGATATGGGAATACATAATGTGACAGAGAAGGAAATGGAACTTGATGAGGAAAGAAGAAAAATAGAATACGGGCTGAGGGAAAACTATTTGTACAAACTGCCGTTAGCTAAAACAAAGATAAAGGGAGGGAAAATTAACAAATACATTATAACTCAGTTGTTAAATAAAATGCCTAAAGAAATAATAGAGGAGGAAAAAACTGGGGTGAAAAAAAAGAAAATAAAGGAATGTTAAAAGAAAGAGGGAAATATAGGAACAATAATAAGCATGAAATAAGAGAAGAGGGTACGGAAATAGTGATAAACAAAAGTGAAAAAAAGGGGAAGGAAAAGGGACGGAATAAAATAAATAAAGAATAGTTATTAGTTATAGCTAAGTTAGAAATAAGGAAACATAGGATAAGTTTGTAATAAAATGATCTGCGCGGCGATAAGATTGTATAGTATATAAGCAGTATAGTGTAGACATATTTAGATGTAAGAAAACTCGTCGACAAGCGACTAGCTTGCCGAGGAAATGTGTAAATATTAATAAATATATCGATATTTTCAAAAAAATAATAAAAATTGTCAGTATCTCATTTAAAAGGAATTACTTACTCAATAAACTGATTTGATTTGAATTAAACGTAACATATTTCTCCCACATATATTACCTTGCTAGCTTTTAGTTTCGGAGATATTTAAATTCAAATTTCATTTTTTTAAATTGACGTATGGATATGCCCCCCTTTTTTTTAAACTTAAGTGTTGTGTAAACGCTGCGGTCCTTTATAAAAGTTCACGAAATGAAATAATTAAAAATCCGAACGGTTGGACCATGATGCAGCGATCGAGCTCAGCTCCTATTATATCTATCTAATATCTTTAAACGAGCAATTCTTGTATGTATATATATATATATATGTATATATTGCGTATTTCGGAAACGACTCTAACGATTTGAATGAAATTTACACACTAGGAGGGGTATTTTGGGCCAATAAATCGATCCGGTAAGGTCTAATAGTTTTAAATGAATTTTAATGTTTTCAGTATGATACGAATCAGGGTTGGTGGCGCGATCTTTCGACGATAATCTAATAGATAATTTGTTCTGCCTTTATTTTTTAATTTTCGAACGTCGTCGATTATCAGCTCTGGTAGTGCTTTGTGTACGGGCCGGTGGCGTCAGTACTGGTATAGCAAAGCAATAAAACATATGGTAGGCAGAACCGGTGAATGGGTAACTCCAGATACCTGGAAACGCCGAAGAACAAATAGGCATAAAAAAAGGCATCATAATGGCGGTTTGAAAATCATGCGCTACGCATGCAGTAAAAATATATATATATGTATATAACAAAAAAAAAACAAACGAATCGAAACAGTTCATTTTTTCAGAGCCGTATCTGTGGAGGGTTTTCCGCCCCCCCCTTCCAAAATGTCTGCGAAATCATAACTGTTTGAATTAAATGGACCGAAATTCAGAATAAATTTATTTCCTTTCAATTTCTGACAAAAAAAGAAAATTAAAATTTTTATAAATTCTATGGAAACCACTATTTTTTATTTGTTTTTATTGTAGTGTTCAAATATTACATATACAATAATTGACTACAAGGCTTTAGTGTACCTGTATAATTATAAAAATATTTTCGCCCCCCCCCCCTCCCAAATTTTGGTCTAGATACGGCCCCGCATTTTTTATTTTTTTTGTATTAATTTTATATTAAAATAAGAAAAAAAAAACCTGCTTCTTAATACCTACTAAACAAAAAAAAGAAAAAGAAATTTGGTTAATAAACAAACGAGGACTTTGCCTATTTCTGTGCAGATGTTCAATGTTTTGCGTATTTATATATTTGTTTGTGAAAGTGAATTGCTGAGAATATGTTGTGCACATTTTAAAAACCCCCTTATGTGCAGTATGCCCTTATTACATTTGGCAATAATTTAGTCGGAAATTTTTTCGAATTGGTTGGAAAACAGCTGATCACGGGTAAAATTACAAGACGCTTTTTATTTGCTTTTATAACGAATAAACCGATAGATAAAGCTGACGACCCTATATACCTAAAATATAATTTTTCTAATAAAAAAAAAAAAAAAGAAATATATATTCTTAACAATCAACGTGTGCAGTCATTGAAAACATTTTCGGACCATCCGGGAAAGCGAATTCGAGCGACCTCCCCACATTTTTGTTGCGTTCAGTAGTGAAAAGCAAAAAGTTGTATGGGAAGAGGCTTTAAATTCATGAATGTGTTCATAAATTAGTTTTAAAATGTTTTATGTTTTGTGAATATGTATAAGATTAAAATAAAGTTAAGAAGTATGTGAATCGTATCTAAGCATATTTTCCGAAAAAACATGATTTTACAAAAAACCAGTCACTATAATATATAAAATTGCGCAAAACAGAAAATGTTTGTGTAAATAAAAATGATTAATTAATATTTAAGGTTGTAGAATAACATGTAAATCGAAAAAATTTTCATATTAAGAAAAACATTAGCAAAAAACAAAAGTACATTTATTAAGCGAAAAAAGAACGTTATACGACTGAACTAACGATTAAACAGTTGTGAATTAGTTTTATCTTTGGTACGAATGGAAAAACCAAAGGAAAGACTTATAGAATTAAATGGGGATATGTTAAGGAAGAAAAATATATTAAAAGCCTATAAGATTTAATATATCGGTTTTACTACTAATAAATTAGGAATGTTTAATACATTTTAAAATAATATTAAAATGAAAGATAATTAAATTGTTCTAATTTCAATTTTTTGAAGTAGCTCTTTTTAAAGTTTTTGTTTGTATTTCGGTAAGTTAAATTTAGTAAAAATAATGTCGTTATTTCTGTTAGTGCATCGTGATACTTTTTTCCTACGGAAGAAATTTAATCAGCAAGTTAGAAATCATACAGTATATATTTAAAGACATAATCTTACAATTTTCTCTGTGTTAATGCGCTGCTAATGCCAAATGATAGCCCGGTAATAATTTTTATATTAAAAGTCGAATAATATATGCCTCTATTACAGCACACCATCTGACACTACTGATCATAGTAACACAGCAACTATGCTAACCGTACGTTACGCTGAATAAAATATTAAATTGATGTGACAATTTTTTATAGATTTCTAAATATTTTTTTGTTTTTTCGAATTTAATTCAACGGCTGAACCAAAGTTCAATTGGCACCTGTCCTTTTTGACTGTTTCGAAACATAGCGGTTTTGGTTCGGGACCCCTTCCTGAAACAACAGAAAATTAATTCGATGAAATTCACCAAAAAATAATTTGTTCCAAAAATATTATTTTACACGTGGTAGATAATTATTAATATACATACATGGTGTGTCCCGTAAGTTTTAAGACTGTGGCTATAAAAGCGCAAAACAATTACAACAATTTTTTCAACAAACTAATGTTTTTGAAGTAGTCTCCGTTAGAAGTAATACACGCATGTTGACATGATCTTTCGAATTTTTCATGCCTTCCGAAAACTCCTCTCTTGAAATACTGCTTAATTTCGTTGTCTCGGCTCCTTGTGTCTCTTCTATCGATGCAAAATGGTCCCCGTTCAAGTCCATTTTTAATCTGGAAATCAGGAAGTAGTCAGGAGACTCAAATCAGACGAGTTTGGTGGGTGACTGAATACAATAAACATTTTTTGGCTCAAAAATTGACTATTAATCGCCGCAGTATGCGCTGGTGCGCGTTATCGTGCAAGAGGAAAAAAGAACGATCTCTCCACAACTCGGGTCTAACACGCGCAATTTTTTGAAAAGGTGATCCAGCACTTGTTGGTAGAATGAAATATTCACAGTAGCACCTTAAGGAACAAATTCTTTGTATGCCTTTGAAGTCAAAAAAAATGACTAAAATTGTTTTAATTTTTTAAAACGCAATTTTTTTGGTCGCGGCGAATTTTTGCCTATCAATTTAGCACTTTGGCGTTTCATTTCTAACTATACAGCTTCTTTTTCTTCAAATCGTTTCTAATAATGTCTCGTACGAGGGTTTTTGGTATTCCAGTTAGTTCTTCAATCAGCCTACAGCTCGCATTGCAGTGTTTCTTTAACACAGCTGCGACTTTAGCGATGTTTTCACTACTCTTTGCGATGCATGGCCGTCCGCTCCTTTCGTCGTCTTTAACCTACTCTCTATCCTCTGTAAAAAAGTCATGCCACCGGAAAACAGTAGCATGATACATAACGAATTCACCATAAGCCACTTTTAACATTTCGAACGTTTTCGTAATTGCAACACTTTGTTCGTTTTATTCTATTCATTGTGTAATTATAACCGCGACTACTTCGGTACTACCATGCAAACTGCTACTTAACAGTTGCACGTAAAGTGATGGACTTGAAACTTCGTATGGGGGGGGGGGGTTAGTAATTCGTTCCCAAAATCTCATGAAGATGATGCTAGTAGTACCGATTTTATAGCCACAGTCTTAAAACTTCGGGGTCCACACCATGTATCTACCGTTGAAACTATGTAAAATGAAAAAAATCATCCGAAACATGAGCCGATTTAAGGAAACATTTTAGAGCGGATGATTCCTGTGAGGAAGACGTATGTACGTTGTAAGAGATGTTTCACTTTTCTTTCGAAAAACAGAAAAAAAAAACCAGGAAGAAAGAGAATTTTAACAGAAATACTTTAACACAAAACAATTAAAGTTATAAGATGTGATAACATTATAAACGGATATCTGAAACGTTCAACACTATCATTTCTTCTCTTTTTTGTTGAAAATTGTATATTGTGAATTTTATTTTCATTATTAATTTTGATTGATTAAACTTTTGAAAAAATCGTTTTTTAGATTAGAAAAAGTGAACATTTTTCTTAATTCCGTTGCCGCGGGTCCGCGTTTGAAATTTATAAATTTCATATAAAAGAGTTGTTGTCGATAAAAGAGGGTACATCTTTTTAACTACACATTCATACTTGCAGAAATTTATAATTCCGGTTAATTTACCTTTTATACGTATATTTATTTTAAATCAAACTGAACGAAAATATTCATAAATATTTTCTTTAGATAGCGCAGTAGATACTCTAAACTATATATACTTTTATATTTAACGAATTATAAATATTTCCTTTAGATAGCGTAGTAGATACTCTAAACTATATACTTTTATATTTAATGAATTATAAATTGCAGGATAAAAGCTGATTCAACTCTGAAACCTCATAACGTGCAAGCATATGTAAGCGAAGAAAGGATGAAATAGTTTCGTGACAAAGGTCAAAAAGAATTTTCATTAGTTCACTGATTCACCGTTGGAAGCAAAGTGAAATTATTATTTAACGGTGAAAGGTAAACCGGCGTGCAAGTCTCGTCAAGCTATAGGACTGTACCGACTTAATTGCATGCTTTAATAGTGAAAACTGCAGGCAAGCCTACGAATTTATCTGATCTACCGAGTAATCGTAAACATCGATACAGATTTCGCGACAGTTTAACGGTTTTATATTAGACTCGTGATTTTCGCATTGTATTAAAAGGTAGTTTTTATTATGCTCACTAAAACAGAAAAACGTGCTTCATCTTATGCTCTATGATTTATGCATATGATCAATACGAAAAATAATGTAACTCGAAAACGTACAGAGTGGATTAAAAATTTGATCGTGTGAAAAGCACCAATTAAGTGTCACTTGCACTTATTTAAAAGAACTCCGGGAAAATTATCCTGACGTTTTTAGAACTTATTTAAGGATAGATCCAAGTAGGTTTGATTAATTATTTTTACTGGGAAGCGATTTAACAAAGAAACATACAGAGTTATGAGAGAAGAGCCACATCAGCAGAGGAACGTTTGATTATAGCTACGTTAATGTTCCCAGCTACGGGACGATGTTACGAAGATTTGCATACCGGACGCGGACTTTGTAAATATTAATAAACTCAACCAAAATGTGTCTTTATTGCACACAATCGAGAATCGGAACTCAATATGTAAGGAATTATTGATTCTAAACGCGAAAAAATAAAAAGTTATTAATAATAATCGTATTGAAATTGTCGAAAAAGAAAGAAAAGAACAGTTTTAAAATCCCAAGAAAGACGTGATATAAAACCACTAACAAAATCATTGAGTAAATCTGCGCGTAAGTTCGCAGACAAAACCGACACCATCGTATATCTTCACATTTTTAGCGAAAATAAGGGAGTACAGGTTAGAGGGAGCTTGCCAAAATTTTGTTGAGGGGTAGTGTGTAAAATTCGGAAACCAAAAAGTGATGTTTCAAAAAAAATATTTAAAAAATCTAATATACTTCTCAAATTGTAGTCAGTCAAATAATAAATTACTATTTATCTGAAGAGGCAAAACATTTATATAATTTCATAAATAGTATTAATACAGAAATATACATAGCAGAGATGTCAAGTCCATTCTTCGAGTAGACGAATTAAAAAGTGGCAAACGGACTAAAAATAAGAATAAAAAAAATAAAAAAAAATAAACCCTCTAATAGTTAATCATAATATCCAACAACTTTAATAACTGAAACATTAGGCAATTTGCGGGCAACCCCCCCCCCCTCATTAGAACTGAAATAGTTATTATAAATAGACAAAAATCTGAAAATAATCAAAAATTTAAAATATGTATTAATAATTTTTTAGTGTGTTCTTACCTTTAAAAGGAAAAAAAAAAACAAAAAAACATGCTCTATATTTTTAGGTACTTCATTAATATTTTATGCAAATTTTTTTTTATTACGAATATAATTAATAATATATGTAATTTTTATTAATGTTCCTTTTAGGGGGGGGGGGGGTAATTCATTTATGTAAATTATTAATAGTATGAACATTAGTGAAAAATGTATTGTTATTTATAAAATAAATATGTCAAGAAAATTTTTAACCCCCTCCCCCTTCTTTCAAAATCCTGGGCACAGCCCCGACTGACGGAAAAGTGTCGTAGTTCCATTGTGTACTATTTCAATGTATTCTGAAAACTTTTAATTTGAAATATAAAATGTCCTCGAAGAATTTTCAATTTATGGTTTCAAAGTAGTTAATATTATAATGTAAGCACGCCCGGCTTACATTTAAATGACGCATACTGCAATTTTGAAAATAATATTTTATAAATATTAAAATAAAATGACCTAGTGCGAATAAGTAGTAAAATAAAATATTTTCAATTCAAATCTTTAGCAGAAATTCATGATTCAGCATAGAAAAAAAGAGAAAAAATCGAAAATTTCAATAATACACTAGCGAGATTAGTTACTAAATGAGCCGTTATTTACAGAATAAGCGAAATGATATGAAAATAGTGAATAAGGTATAATAAACAGATTATTCCAATGATGAAAGTCACGGACCTCAGAAATGTCACTGCCAATCAGAGTTGACTCTAATGAATAGTTCGGTAAAATGTACAAATTCCAAATAGTTGGATAAAATAAAGGAAAGATTTAAAAAGAATTGTTTACTATAATACGTATAAATTCTGGATAAAATAAATTTTTTCGATATTAGTTATTCCGTTATTTTTACTAGAAATAAAGCGTATTGATAAATAAAAATGAACAATTCTATCTACTTACTGAAATTAGAGATGACCTTATAACATTTTAAAACCGTCATTTTTTTTTGTAAAATGCTAATTAATTTCAAAGATAGTAATCACGTTTACCTTCACGTCACGCTATTTTTTAAAAGTGCCTTGTTTAAATAACATTCGACAACCAAGCGGCGTGTCATCAGGAAAATAAACCTCGCTTATCGGACAAACTTAAAACAATTTTTTATGACTATGTTGTTTTTGCTTTTTTTAAATTATCAGTTTGCAGCAGGAAATACATGCCGAGATTATACAGGACGAATAATGTATTTTCGAAACTAGATATCAGTTTCCGACCTATAGTCGTCATAGGACGTTCCACGAAAACTGTTCACAAATATGATCACACTTATCGCGGAGAAATAATTCGAACAAACCGGTATTCGATAAATAATATCTATCAGAGACAAATTTTATCTTACATTTATTCGAAACTTTTTTTGTATTATTGAAAAAGTATACTATTAGTGATTTCATTTGAGCAATGTTTCAGAAAACGAGATGTTAAAAACTGTCCGTCTCCTCTGTCTCAGTCGAAAATTAAGTAAAGCGACATGGCAGCGAGCTAGTTGGTAAGGCGGACAACGTTTACATCGATAAACATTGTCAACTAACGGAATATGAAAAATATATAAAATTGATAATTGAATTAGAGATAAACGGCGATTCGTTTGCTATTTTCACTTTAACACAATGCAATAGTTGCAGTGAACAGAGCATTTAAGAAATCGTCTCAGCATTCATATATCTACATTAGGTGTATTTGAATCATTTATCAGGACGTAAAACATGCGGTTGTCGAAAAAACCAAACTACTGATTATGGCGTCGAAGCAACAATGCGAGAAATTTTTTCCACTGAATTGCTCTTGACTTAATTTACTGTAAGAGGTTGAACTCCCTTCAGTTTGTAGCTGAAGAGAAACGAAATTATTTTCCCCGCTAATCTATAATCACTAGATTCTGTTGTATACTCTAAACACTTGAACGATCCTCATCCACTGACGTAGGACCCAACCTTATTTTGAGCACTTAAGTCGAATGGCTTCTTTCTGCGCAGCCGACGTCCGTCCGTCGGATTATTCAATAACGCTAATGGCACGTTCGTATGAATTTTGGAGGTCTTCCTCCGATGTGTCTTGCGGCTGATTTTGCAATAACCTCCCTTCTGTAAAGAGTGTTAAGATGTTGGCGGAGAGTCTTATTACTTACATACCACGGAGCATTAATTATTCTCAACGTCTTATTTTGATATCGAAGAGAAAGGTACGTACGAGGGGTGTTAGATAAGTAAGTTGTATGGTTTCATAAATTGAGAAGAAATGGTTTAAAAAATTTTAAAAAAAAATTTACTTACAATTTCTAGACTTACACTACTTTTCGACATAAAAACCATCAATATCCAAGCATTTATTTAATCGCTTTACCAACTTTGAAATTCCAGTAGCATATAAGTCAGCGTCCAAATTTGCTAGCCATTCTTCTAGCGATAAGTTCGTCGTCAGTTTCGAATCTTTTGCCATCGAGAAATCCTTTCAACGCCGGAAAAAGGCGGAAATTAGATGGAGCAAGGTCCGGAGAGTAAGGTGGATGCGTTATTACGTATTTTCCATTTGAATTTTTTAAACAGGTCTTGAGTCAATTTTGCAGAATGTGGACACGGTCATTATCGTGTAACAGTATTGGTTTTTGCGTCGTCAAAAGTCCCCGGATCTTTCGTTTTTTATTGCGGTCGTTAAATTGTTTAAAGTCCTTGCAGTACGACTCTGCGTTTATTGTGCTACCTTTTCGCATGTATTCAATGAGGGGATAATATCCTTATAATCCGAAAACACAGTAGCCATAATCTTCCCCGCGGACTGTGCAGTTTTTAATTTTGTAGCCTGCCTGCGCGCTGCATATCCGTTATGCTCGTTCGCCTCTCTTCAAACTGTTTTACACACTTCCAAAAAACTGCTTCGTAGGAGAATGCTTGACTACCATATACTCTCTGAAATTCCTGTTGTATGAATTTGATAGATTTACCGCACGCGCGAAGGTATCGGATCGTTGCGCGCAATTCTACTTTACCGGACGACAAGGTGAGGGGGATTTCCATGATAACCGGCAAACAACACAACATAAACTACTCCGAAGAGGATGAAATTTTTACTGCAGATACGAGTTGTAGTGTAATCATGTACCGTGCGCAGTTTCGTCGAATCAGTGTGTTACCAGATAGGAAAATATGAAACCATACAACTTACTTATCTAACGCCCCTGGTATTTTTGCTGAATAGAGACAGTCAAGTTCACTTTTTTAGTACCAAATAAAACGATGAATATAGAAATATATTTACACAACATTATTACACAATTAAATTTTGTGTATAAAGTTTGTTTACGCGGAACATTTGCAAAAAAAGAACAACAAAAAAAGACTAGATTATAAAAACATTCAGAAAAAAAGAAAGAAAGTACAAAAAAATATTAACACACCGCTTATATGTGTTTCAATACAGTTTAATATTTCCGTATTATAAGGTGGCAATGGCTGAATTTTTACATACATAATCACGAGCTGCCTGGCAAGTCGCAATAAAGAGTTCCAACAAATTCGTTAGAATCTCTCGGAAATATTATAACACTTCGAAATAATGCTAAGGATAAAAGGTGTTTTTCCGAGCGCTAATCCTAAAAAGTTACGCATGTCTAATAATGCCGTAATTTATTAAAACACCGCTATTCAGTTACAATGATCAATTCTAACATTTTCACATAAAATCATATAAATTACGATACTATTACTGAATATAACATCTATGCTAGAAATTGTTCGATTAAGTGTTGTTTCATTGTAATTAACGCGCTGACTAAAACTCGGTCGCTCACTTAGTACTAGATTTAAATGCGAGGATGGTCGGAATCCGAGTAGATCTCAAAGTATCAAGGCAAAGGTGGAGGCAAGTATAAGTATCTGACTTTGAAAGGAAAGATCGGCAGGTAAATAAAACAACAGTCGTCTAGGATAGAACGGATAAAACATTTGTAGCATATAAGAGATACAAGGATCGTTTCAAGTGTCAGAGAGGAATTTTAAGACAGGTATAGAGATACATTAATACTACTGTGTGAAAATAAGACCTCTGTCAAGAAAGATATCTAAATAGCAAAATGAGGGATAAGATTAACGATTAAAGAACGAAAAGTAAAGACGACCGGAGAAGATTTGTTTTCACGATTACAATAACGATGACGTCATCTCGAGAAATTTTATTCTCTAAAATGATCTATTCTTGCCTAATGGTGACTGATAATTCTTCTATTTGTATCAAAACTCCAATGATCTATCTTCTACCTCTCCTCATTTCGGCCCCGATTGTTTATGATTTACTTCGGACGGCAATCATCTTTCATCGAAGTTCTCTTTTCGTTTCCCTTTAATTCATACTTCGAATTGAAATTATTCTTACGTTGATTTGTCTAATTTCGCATTTTCTCATTCACTCTCTCTTCAATCTCTACAGACTTGAAAAGGAAAATGGAATATATTACGTAAATAAATTTACTAGAAGCGTAAAATAATTTGAGAATTCATAGGAACTCTCTAGGCAAGCTTTCACATCGAATGAGCGATACACGCTGAAATATACATGAAACCGGAAATAGCGCGGCGTATCGTCTTTTATATGCGGAGAAACGTGAAGATGAAGCCAATTAAATATTTATTTGTAACCTAAAAAATGGTATTTAAAACAGCTAACGTGAGGATTACTTTTAACAAACCTCGCGTTTACAAATGACACACTCCGTGCGTGTATCGTGAAATACTAAAAGGTACACAAAATTAACCGAATACGTTCGGTTAATCGTATGAAATTTTCTATAAAATGTGTTATTTTAATCCGCTTTTGCAATAGAGTAACCAACTAATTACATTAAGAGACAATCGGTATGACGTTCTCTGTAATAGGGTCGTATGACTGGATATGCTTTCGCCGTCTATGCTATTTTTTTCTTTTTTAATTCCTTCAAAGGTTAAAAAGAAACGTCATATTAATTTCATAATAAGATTTTGAGGTGCGCTGCTTATAATGAATAATGGGTTATTGGTACGATGTGCTTTTAATAAATACCTTCAATGAGCCGAAAACGAATAATGATGGAACGTTTGAAGTAGCCTTGCATTGAAGCTTTATTAATGATAGCTGTAACGACCGCTTCTAAATTTGAATACGGCTTCCTTTTGCCTACGCTGTATATTTCTAAAATATCTCGCATACTCGAACCGCACGCATTAGCTCTTATTCGGAACTTTCCTTTGTGTCGAAAATAAAATTAACACATTTACCTCGTTTTCATCAAAGGTAAGTAAAACATAGGTTAATCATTCGCGCGCATTCACAATACTTTTTTCATCGGATTTAGTATTATTTTGAAACTGTACAATTTATAATAAATAAACTTTTAATAATTCGGAATTCCTTTGCAAAATATAGCATAAACCATTAATGAATATTTTCAACGAGTTAGAGGAGACGCGTATAGGAACTAATATGTAAGCAATTAAAAAGAATGTGTAAATGTACGCTTGTGGAATTATTAAGTTATACGCTTATTAGTTAAGCGTTAGGAAAGTTTAAGTATCAGCCGAAGTAGTAAGATGCCATTTTTTTCTGCTGAACTGTACTTCTAAATGATTTTTCGGAGCGCTACGCGCTCACTCTTGAATATTTCGTATTAGACACGGCAGTCTCGAACACCATGATTAAGAGAAGCTGCCCAATATTTTTGACATGTACAGTCTATATAAGATTACGGCTTTTTTTTAAGAATTCTTTTTTGGTCGTCTTCTTGTACAGATTTCATTTTTTCAGCATTGAAATCAGTTGTTTTTCCATTTCCCCGGTTATGTAATTTAATAATAATAGGTACATTCTTATCAGGAGACTGATGGGGGGGGGGGGGGGGAGCTGTTGTTACAAAACCAGTTTAAATAAGATTTTTAAACGCCAAATTCTTTTTTACTCGATATATTAAACATGCGCTCGGTAGTAAATTCAGCTATTATAAGTGATGAATGTGTGTATAGAAAGAAACGAATGTGAAATGAAAAACTGCCAGAAGTTAGAGTAGCTCGGTATCAATATTTCTGAGGCTAGTGAGGGACCAACACTTAAGATTGGGGACGTAGGTCGAAAAAAATCAGAGCAATATTATCAGCTAATATGCAACATATAGACCGTTAAAAATAGGCAGTTTATTAGACGCCAGTAGATTCGAGGATTAGATATGGAATTCAAGCATAACGGCGAGGAAAGCATACAGCTAGGGAAAATAAATAAACTGCAAATAAAATGCTTGAAATTAATAGTAAATCCTCGATGGAGAAACTGAAAATGAAGTAATTAAAAAAGGGAAAACGTAATGAGCATAGGAAGAATGTACTTATTATCAAAGATATGGGAATACACGTAACAACTGGAAAGAAAATCGACTTGGAGTATAAAATTCGAATACGATCTGAAGAAAAAAATGTACGTACCAACTGCGCCGTTAGCAAGGATGGGGGAGCAAACTGATCAAAACATGGCGTTAAATAAAATACCGAAAGAAATAATAATAGAGGAGGGAAAAATAAGGGAAAGAAAAAATAATTCTAAAAAGTTAAAGAAACTGAATAGTATTGCGCACCGGGAAGTAAAACTTCTTCCGAACTAGAGGAAAAAGTATCTTAAGCCGGTTATCAAACCAAAGAATCGTAAAAACATATCTATTTTCTCACGTAAGAAGGATAGTTTGATAATCAGAATTACTGATGAGGATAAGGAAACCATTGTGAATCATTTGTGGCGATAATATCGACGATAAATATTCGTTCACTTTTTCGGAACCGGCTAAAAGAGTGCCTTACATAAAAATAACTCTGGCTTAACTTTTTCTTTTGCTTCATACGACTGCGACAAAATTAAAAATGAAGTCCTCACCGCCATTTATCAGCATACAAAATAATCAAAAAACAAAAGAAGAAAAATACTTCTTTGAATGTTTCGCCTTTGCTTCTGCTCTGCTTTGTTCTCCAAAATCGTAACACTGGGTCTTGCTGTTCCTTATAATTTTTCCTTTATCCTTTCCTATCTTCGAACAATTTATTTTTAACCATAACACTTATATATCGCTAATGGACAACAGGAAATAACATTTTCTAACGCCAACGGACATTAGCGTCGTTGATTTAACGATAATATTCACGGTCGACCTAACGTTATCAGTGAGTGGTCCGTAGATAATGAAGAAATTTATTCAGACGGTAACCCAAAATTCAGTTTAAATTGTCAGTAAAAATAATTACTATCGATAAAAGTTTTATAAACTAGAAAATATTCAATAAAAACATAGAAGAACATCCGAGATTAAACTTCGATTTCACGAATGCTGAGAATACTCAACAACTAGACAATTTCTACAATACGCTTCGTAATATTATTAACAGTAGTACTGAAACGGTTCGATTTAACAAAAAATTCGCGGTGCAACATTAATTTAGAGATATTACGAAAAATGTTGTTCAACGTACACATAGAAACAGAATTAATAACCATAATTCACATATACGAGTATAGTGAATATTGTTTGTAAAATTTTTAAAAAGGGGAAATGTAAAAGGAGAAAGTTGAATGCTGGAAAACATTCTGTTCTGATACGAAATTATGGGGTCTCCCATATGAAACTGCCTTTAAAAATAAACGACAATTAAACATTCTTCCTTATTTATTAGAGAAATACAATCAAAGGATTTATGATACTGAATTAGAGGTACCGCCTTCATCATTTTCATCACGTACACTCGAATGAGACAGGAAATGAATAATTTCCATACAGACTGCAAGAATATAAAAGATTTAGCCTTAACGGCTTCATCTTCAATAGCGAATTATACACATCTCTGAAACAGAAATCAACAAGAATATTTTACGGCGGACTACAAACAAAGCTCCTAGCTTGTACCACCAACTGATAAATAAATGTTTAAAAATTTAAAAAAATTTACTACAGAGCTTATACATAACTTCGCTGCGTTTTGGTGTTTTTCCGGAAGCCACCGGGCGATTAGGGAAGACAGTGTCGGTGCTAAACCAAGTGTTCCATCTTTATACAGACCGATTGTATTGTTTGATTAGGTGCATTAGTTAAGGAGTTTGAACATATTTTGTTGAATAGTTTATTACCGGTTTTACCTCGCAATTAACTCGGTTTTACAAAGTTACGATCCACGTTCGGTGAATTATCAGATGGTCAAATTAAAAATGCGCCGCATAAAAAGGCGCCTTCGACAATTGTTCACGGCCCATTTTAAAAAACTACTTAACCCTGATAGAAAAATCATCTCAGTAATAGGGCAATATTTTTAGAAACTAGAACTGTCCAATTTATTTACTATCATGAAACATACTTTTCCGAAGTGTGTTACTCGTGGTTCTGAGCCTGGTACTCTGAAATTTGTACATTGTAGAATTTTCGCTAATGGAGTTCCCCAATACTGAAAATAGATATTTTTACGCAAACGATTTGGTATTTGTGGTCACTTCTAAACACGGACCTTCAATTTGCAAATTTTTCAAAATTACAATTAACAGTATTTTAATCTATATGAAAAAATATCTTCTAGAGCTGGATGAAAATAAAACTAAACTGTTATTTATCCACGAAAAACGTAAAAGAGATTACTAGAGCAGTTCGTTATATTTCTCGATACTAAATTTCAAAATTAATATTGTCGATTTACCGAAATATCTAGATACATCATATTGTTGGACTACCGTTATAGTTTCAATTCGCATTTCAAGTACATGTCCAGTAAAGCAGTAGTTGTTTTAGACAAACTGCATTCAATCTCTAGACAATCATTCGGAATGAACACCGTTTCTTCTAGTGTACAAAATGCTGGTTACACTCTATTATTTAGGTGTATTGTGCCTATTGATTTCCGAACAGGCTTTAGAACGTAAAAGTATTCAAAAGCTATTGATGAATGTTCGACGGAAATTTTTGTTATTATTCTCCAAGCGCCTAGTATTACTGATGCACATTGAGCAGGGAAGCTGCCGCTGCACTCCGAACTGCAACATAAAATTATTTCTTTATAAAAAACTAACCCGACAACGATATTTCCGCGAATTTGAATAGTAGAATAATTGAAATGCAGAATGACTGGAATCTCAGTTCAACGAGAAGGTTAATCTATAGTTTCATATTCCAGATGTGAAAACTGATCTAATTAAATATTAATTCTTATTTAACGCAATTTCTCACTGGACACGGAAGATTTCGGAATTGATTGTGTACCGTTTTAGTCTATTTAACACCGATTTATGTTACCGCAGAGGTGCATATTATTAACGACCGTATTAAATGGAAATTTCTGTTCAAAGACATGAATTGTTTTCCGTTGAATAATGAAAATTTATCCAAGTTCTTGTCCGCGGCGAATATCATCATGGCATTCGAGTATTCAAATGTAGAAGTTTCATTTTTGATTTAATATTGAAGTTAATTTAATTTATCGATTATTTTAAGTTCTTTTTGTTTCGTTATCTATTTTTAACCATTCTGTAATCATTGAGGTACTCCTTGTGGTTTATGCGTCAGTTTGTTAAAATAAAACAAATAAAATAAAATGAAAAGTTTGGTATCAAAATTTTCGGCTATAAAATTAAGTTGTCAAATGTGTATATTACGCTGAATTTATTTAACTAACACAAGATTTAAAACAAGTTTAGTCCAGCATGATGTTTCATGCTCTGAGCATTGCGTACATTAAGTTAAATATAACTATAATTTATATTTACATAATAGTAAATTCAAAAACAGAACTATAAATTAGAAGCAGCAGGGATGTATTCGCAAATACGGTATTAAAATGAATAGCCCAAAACCTAAGGTAACGATTATGGCAATAACAACTTCAGAAGCAACAAAAGTAAATACAGAGCAAATACAACGTGTAAATGGAATAAAATATTTACGATACCGGATTAATAACAAACGGGGCCCTGATTACGGTATAAAGACCCGAATTGAAGCCGCAAGAAGTGCTTTCCAAGAACTGCAAAACTTGCCATTTAATAGAGATTTACCGTTAGCAACTAGGTGCCGAATAATTAAATGTTACGTGCACCCAGTACTGATGTACGGGATGGAAAAACTAAAAGCAGTATCATCGATAAACAGATTATAGTCATTCGAAATGTGACTATACAGAAGAATATTAAAAATACCGTGGCTAGATAAAATTTCTAATAAAGAAGTATTGTAGAGAATGAAAAAAGATAGAGAATTGGCGGCTATTGTAAAGCAAAGGAAAGCGGCGTATCCATATAATTAGAGGTAATAAATATGAGTTATAAGTGTGTAATCCTTTAAGGAAATATTGAAGGAAAACGGAGCAGAGGAAAAAGAAGAACAGACTGGATTAAAAATATACAGGAATGGTTGCATATTGGAAAAGTATCGAACATTTTAAGGATAGCCAACAATTGAGAGCAGTATTGTCATATGATCGCTAGCTTACCTTCTTCGAGGAGAAGGCACTTGAAGAAAAAGAAATTCAAAACAAAAAAATCTGGTTCTTCACGTTGCAAAGAGGAAAAAAATATCATCTTTCGTTTTTGTTTTTTTTTTGAACTTTTCCCCAACTTTAGAAGTTTCGTTAAGGAAATGAAATACGGCTTCGTTCCCGACAAAAAACGATCTTTCCACACCGATATATTACATGCCCGAAAAAAAGAAAAAATTTATTTCGAAAACTTTGAGCTCTCGGCTCTTTGAGAGTACACATTTCAAGTTAGAAACTCGGATGCTACAAGCTAGAGAAACATACGGGGGGATGCGTATATTTTTAACCTCGATTAAAATTTTTAACTATAATACTGGCATCGCTAAGGGGGGGGACGTCACTTCTACGCATTTTTGAACTTTTCAGCAACTTTTCTGCTTAAGGAAATGAAATGCAGTTTCGTTCCTGACAAATAGAGTTATCTTTCCAACAATATAGCACATAATATTTTTTTCAAAAATTTTGAAACTCTAATTTGGAAACACAGATACTCTTAGAACTAGAAAAATATACGGGAATTCGCATGTTTTTAACCTTTGCTCTTCGAGTGCTTCGGTTTATCTCGCGAGCGTGAGTTACTTTATTGTCATCTTTTAAAGATTGGTCTTCCTGCTCCTTTCAACGCCTCTTATGTTCTTTCTCTACCTACTATCTCTGTTGTTCCTGTCCTAGGGGTGTTCCTTGATTCCATTGCCGACAGAATAAAAATATAATTTCTATTCTATTCCATGTGTCTATTCCTTTTTGCTGGGCTAATGCTCTTTGCTAGCAAACCCAAGGGGAGTAAAAAAAAAAAAAAAAAAAAAAAAAAAAAACCTTGTTCGAAATTTTTTGTGAATAGAACGCAAATAAGTATAGTAATGATGAAAGTTTACTGTACAACGTAACAGTCGGTCAGCCGTGGTGAGTTTGTACATCAGTAGAGGAATCCAACGGAAAGGACAGCGAAGGCGATACGGTATAAAATCAAATTAATCAGGAATAGGGGATATAGCGAATGAAAATACAGACGAAATAATTGTCCAACCGTCAGTGTATTGTAGTACAAAGATTACATATTGCGATTTAAAGTTACATCAAGATTCAAAGTGAATATGTCGATAGCGAGAGGAACGAAATAAAGAGCCTTTGCGAGTAAATTTCCGTGGAGCAAAAATCGCTGATTGTATTTATAATTACGCGGAATATAAATACATATTTTGTTTTACATGCTAAATCGTCGATTAATAGAGTGGTCGTTTTTTATTTATTTATTTATACCGAATCGATGTGTACATTTCCTTTTCCGGAAGAATTGAAAACTAAGTACACACATCGACTGATCTCTTTAATATTAAGACATACTTTTTAACTCTGATTTATAGCAGATGAAAAATTCATTAAAATGGTAGACTTTCTGAAAACGATAAATGGGAAAGGTAAATTTTAAATACAACCCCCACAACGGCAACTAGTGAGACTTATGAATGCGACTCGACCGCGATTATCGCAATTCCATTTACACAGCATATTTGCACTATCATATTTTAGGTAGCGGCTAAAATGGTTGATAAAGGAACATCATTAAAAATTGAGAACGACCCTGAAAACGAGCAAATAGTTCAACTGAAAATTGAAGAAATAGTAAACTGGTGCAACAGTCAACCTAGAATTCCGGACATATCAGGTACGCGCACACACACACACACTTATATTTATCGTTTTCGTTATAATCGCATTTACGTTTATTAAACTATGCTCGGGCTGGTAAATGGTTTAATTTTAAAACAAGTTACTATCGAAAAGATGCAAGCAGAAATCGCTGTGCCATTATAACGTAGATTAAATTTTCTTAGAATATCATAGATATTTTTTAAGTGAAATTCCGTATCAAAGAAGTGTTTGGACGTTTACTAATAAAAATATTTTAAATCAAATTATGGTTCGATAAGTTGGTCACGAGATCAATTAAATACCGCTGGTGCAACTAGAGTGTCTATTACGAAATAATAATAATAATAATAATAATAACAATAATAATATGACAAACCAGGATCGCAAATAAAATAGTAAGATTAGAGGAAATATTATCGTGGGGAACAGATCAAAACAGTTAATGAAATGTGACGATTCGTCGAGAGCTCCTAACGAATCATACATAGACACTGTTGATAAAAACGAAAACTAAAGTTTACATCACCGTGGTACCACCTCACAATATAGGGGTAAATAAAAGTTAACCCCGTGTACATGATGTAAAGATACAGTTACGGATGAACAAACGTGAACACTCATCTTCCCCACGTGTCACGCCTCCGTTAGTTAAACATATTAAAGAAACCATCTTTGATTTTGTCGTTCGAACCGGACCTATGGAAGAATGTGAATCGTGATTTGTTCCGATACGGTTTAATTGTATTTTATTGTTTATAATTTGTTTTCAACATGTCGAAACAAACAAGCCGTCTCCGAAGTCATCTGAAAGCAATACGGCACGGGCAATTCAGCTTTATCAAAATTAATCTTGTTCGTACGATATTAGTTTTGGTGATCATAGTGATTTCCGAATAGCATCATTAAAAGAGGTATTTTTACTACTACATCGTCAATAGATGATTTTGGTCCAAAGAAATTGCGGTAAAGTTTAAGAATTTAAGAAATTCTTACTTTCAAGCAGTGAAAAAAATTTAAAAAAAATCCAGAATAGAGAAGTTAGTTTATGATCATTCTGCTATGTAGCGGAAAGTCGTAGAAAGTGCAAAATTCTTCGTCAAAAACAATAATTATTCTAGAGGGTGCGACAAGGGGAACCGAACGTATTTCCAGATGTTACTGTACTCAAATTTAAAAAAAGGGTAGGAGAAGTGAGATTTCTGCTGGGGGTAGTCTGGTCTGTCAAGTTTCGTTTACCAACAGTATGCAGCCGCCAGGACTGAAAATTCGTCCTTAATTTATAATTTATTTCTATCCTAATTGACCTGTTGCGGCATCGTCGGTAACGATCTTGCCGATTTGTTGGCATGTCTAGCTGCAGTAAATGACCGTTTCATAGACAGATTCCCTTCCACAATGTCTCTGTGCACTCTCATATCGTTTTCACCATGACTTTTGGACTGATCTTTATCCGTCTCTTTTCTCCAATCCTAATTCCTTTTTTACCCTGCTATACAACCCTCTCTTCTTCCTGGTTTGATAATTTTCCCTGCATCAGCCGTTCTGTTATTTCTTCCATAATTCGCCTCCGTTTTAATCACAGTCTGCTTCCTGCCTCCCTCTTTCGTTTTAATATTGTTCCAGTCCCATTGTGTCCCTTCCATAGTGTTTTAGATAAGTTTTATGAGGAGATCTGCGGACGGAAAAAAAATGGAAAAAGAAAAGAGGTCGAAAGCTGGTATGATTGGACCACCTACCCGAAGCGGTTTTATAAATCTTTAGTAGGAATCACAAGTTTCCACCACTTCAAAATTTCCTCAGATGGCGTAGCAGTAAAAATGTATGCGAACAGTGACTATATAAACAAATTTCAATTACTGCTATAACCTATTGGTGATAAGATGCCTGAGAAAATCACACTCCAAAAGGTTTAGGTTTAGAACGCCAATGGTACCTTTACAATAACATAAGAAGTTCAGTTTCTGATATCGCTAAAGCTGATATTGTAGCGCCATTACCTGAAAAACCCTTAATTAAAGAACCGAAACGGAACGTAGATGATAATTTGCCGAAATCAGAATCGATGATGAAAAAATAAAACCAAAACAACCGAAACAAGGTAAAAATTTGACAAAATCAAAAAAAGCAATAAGACTGAAGTGGCCGTGGCAACGAAAAGAAAGAAAACCGATGCAGATAAACCCTATCCAGAAACTTCAACACCGAAGAAAAGAACTCGCCAGAAGTACATGTTAGTTTCCACTAATTTTTATTAAAAAATTGATTATTTTTTTTCTATTGTAGTTTTTCACTTTTTGTTTTCTTTTAAAACACGATTTGTAAAGAATGTAATAGAGATAGAAATCTGGGGTTTGTTTCATTGAAAAGAGCGTGCTTTTTTTCTTTCTGTAAGAATAGCCAAAAAAGTGAAAATTGATTTTTTGACACATTAGCCCGGTTTTCATAGACCAGGTCACATGTGTTTTTATCCGTGGTAATTGACATCGATAATATTTTAATTTTTTGTCTTATTAAAAATTAATTTTTTTCCAAAATACGTTTCCATGGTTAAAAAGTTATCTTTAAGGAGACCCTTTCTTTCACTTATTTGACGACCATTGAGTATATGAGTTAACAGATTTTCTTAAAGTACTTACACGATACCCCATCCCTGACCGGTGGTACACCGTAGATCAGACTCTAGAAAAATGTATGCGCGAGCAAACATAGAAAAAAGACATAGGCGACAAACACATAACCTCTTCTTTTTGAGGTCGGTGTGGAAACGAAATATAGCGCATAAAAGTAAAAAGAACTCTATTTTATGCAGAAGCGGGTAATAGAGTCGAGAGAAGCCCGCCAAAATAATGAATATCTTTATTAAACCATTGCTAATAATCATTTGCATGACCGAAAGACTAAATTAACAACTCAACGCGTCTTCTATGTAGCTGCGCCAAACCGTCCATTTAACAATACAGATAGCAAAAATTCTTCAAATTACTTAGAGCCTGCAACTAAAATTATGAAACACGGAACATGCTTTAGCCTGATTTGCTGAATGCCGACTTTATAACTGCTGCTATTGTTCTGTCGGGAAATTATGAATGAAAAAATACAAGAAAAGTACAGATAATATCTTCCATTTATTATTTTCAACGGACCTAGATGCGGCATTACAATGAATAATACAGTAACCTGAAGACGTTGAAGGAGGACAGTCAGGACTGAAGCAGACGAACATTATCGAGGCGCGGTCCAGGATCGACTAAATCAAACGTAATATGTGCACTCAAATGCACTCACTTGATAAACCCGTTTGTCTTACTACACTGGATCGCCGAAGAACGGTTTATTGAATTGCATGGTAATTTGTTGAAGCTGTGAATAGAGAATTTCCAACGGTTCGGCTCCTCAATCATGCTAACCTCGTCTATGAATAATGCGCTAACTCACTGTAAACCCGTTTGTCCTACTGCAGCGGTAATACCAAATACAAACAATGAATATGCGTATGAACCCGAAAGTAAGGCAAAAATTTTAGTAGAACATTTTAGCAAAATACAAAAACAAAACCAAGGTTTATCTACTCATAATCATTTAATGAACATCAGAAGAACTATAAATAAGTACTTGGTGACAAAAGCAAATAACGCAACAAATAATTACATAACTAGGGAAATAAATACACTTATAAAAAGCCTAAAAAACAAAAATTCTGTAGGACACGATAAAATTAGCATTAAAATGATAAAGAACCTACCAACAAAAGCAAAAATGGCTCTTGTGTGCTTATTCAACTCATGTTTTAGATTATGCTATTTTCCACTACAATGGAAAGTCTCGCAGACTGTACCTATACCTAAGCCCGGTAAGGATGCTTCCCTGGCCGAAAACATACGTCCCATCAGCTTACTAAGTAACATAAGTAAATTATTTGAAAAGATTATACTTGCAAGATTAAGAAAGCACAGTGATGAAAATAATATAATATGCGATAATCAATTTGGTTTCCGACCTAAACTTAGTACAACCATACAATTAACTAAAATCTGTGATAAAATTACCGACAATTTCAATCTGAACAAACATACAGGAGTATTACTAATAGATATCGAAAAAGCTTTTGACACCACATGGATAGAAGGTACAATATTTAAACTAATTCAACTTAAGTATCCTTATTCTTTAATATGTATAGTGAAATCATATCTTTTAAACAGAAAATTTTATGTTAAAACTTAATAATTATGAGTCACCCGAAGAGCACATAACTGCTGGTGTACCACAAGGGAGCATTTTAGGACCGTATTTATTTATAATATTTTTAAACGACATTCCGAAAATCAAAGATTCTGAAATATACCTATATGCAGATGATACTGCAATAGTAGCATCATTCTATAGAACAGACACAATAGCAAATAGACTGCAAAAAGCAGCTGACACGCTAATAAAATATTTTAAGAAGTGGCAGGTTAAAATAAACAACAATAAAATGGAAGCCATTTTATTTACTAGAAGACGACCATGTATACGAAAAGAAGTAAACATCCAAGACAGGCAGGTGAAATGGAAGGATGAAATTCAGTACCTAGGCCTAACACTTGATAGAAGATTAACCTTCACGAAACTAATCAAAAATAAAGTAAACTCAGAAAGAGAATAGTTGTTTATACCCATACTTTAATAGAAAATCCCATTTAACACCTGAAAATAAACTTATTATCTATAAACAAATCATTCTTCCCAAAATATTATATGCAGTACCAGTTTGGTCGTCTACCAGTAAAAGTAATATTCAAGAACTCCAAAGAATTCAAAATCATTGTTTACGAATAGTACTAAATAAACCACGATACACTAACATCAATACTATGCACAAAAATGTAAAAATACCGTATATTCAGGAAATAGTTACAGAGAACACTCGGAAATTTTTTGAAACGTGCAGTGCATCTGACTTAATATTAATAAATAATATAGGTTCTTATGATTATCAAACCCTAAAGCTCAGAAAAAATATAAACATAGAAGGATAAAGCACATACTATTAACTTAAAGGAATAATTCTACGAAACTCTTGCGTGTCTGGCGATTGCATAATGTCTAAATTATTTGTATTTTGTATCATGTTAAGCAAGTTGCGAATTTCGACTTCTCGACGCGTACCAAATATTGGTTATCGAATAAATTAATATAGATCTTCCTTTATTTTCTGGAAGGATTTACGCATGTATGCAGGTTTTTTTTTTGTTTTTTCCAGCAAACTAAATTTAGTATGTACGACTAATAATAAGAAAATTTATACTAGACATGCTCCTATCCGGTAAGAAACACTCGTTTTCGGTATGGGTAAAACAAAATTTAAATGTTTTATATTATTATATAGAAGTGGATAAATATACGTTTGTTGTTGTTTGTTGTTGTTGTATTCTTATTATAAGCGCGCTACTTTCGTCGTCTCCCTTTCCGCGTAACACTCTCGCGTAACGTTTTCGGGCGGTTAGGTCACGGCTAAAGCATGTTCCGTGCTAAAAATTTCTGCAAGGAAATACTGCACATTGTTTTTTATCGGTTATCCAGCATAAAAAGTAAGTAGCGCGAGTGACGAGCAAAGCACCGGGTACCATAGATTACAGTTAATCTAAGTGGAAGCGATCAATTTTTACTTATACTGAGCGTCACTTCCGTTGCAAGCAAACTTCAAAAATACCTTTACTAAATTCCAAATGTAGTAATACTACTATTTTACGAAATTAAAACAGAAAAATCAGCACGCTTATTTTTGCACAGCTGTTTTTACGACTTGGAAAAGACAAAGATCACACTGAATGCATATTACGATTTGCGAATTAAATCACCGGAATACTTTTCGAATCGAAATCCATCGATGGACAATCTGATTGAAGCATCTAAAATTGCGTAAGTGTTTGAACATGTTTTTTTTATTAGTCGCGTATCCTAAATAGTTTCTTTTATATGTGATGGTGCGCAGTCGAAGCTGAAAGGTCATCATGGCTTAGGCAAACCCGGCTACGGGCGTTCCTTTGAACGGTCAATCTGAGCGACTAAACACGTCTAATGAGCTGCAAATATTCTCTCGTACGATCCGGTGAATAACGAATTACCCAACTATCTTCTACGATTGATGATGTTGCCGTGCACGTGTGTAATATTATCTTACTGGGTATTTGGAGTGGGAGCTTAACCATCGTCGTTGTGTTAGCGGTTCGAAATGTACGAGAGGTCATGTCTTTAGCGCATTAAATTTAAAGTAGTAACCGCCGTTTCTGAAATTTCAGCGAGTTAACTTACACTTTTGTTACAATTTTATTCCGATGATAAATACATATAAAAAGGAAAAAGCCGTATCTTCAGAAGCGTGATCATACTTTGCTCCCATCCTCTCGGCATCGTTTTGCTCTTTTTCCATCCCCTTATTGTCCTTTGCACTCTGGCGACTATTCCTTCATTTGTGATCCTGACCACGCGCTGTTTGAATGTTCCAGTCTTTCCTCCGAACGTAATATCCTGTACGTTCAGCTGTTAAAGCTGAATTATCCTACTCCATATAGTGCTTCCTATATCTTAGCTTTGCCGTCATCCAATGTGGTTCCTATTCTTGTCTCTTTTCTGTCATCGATTTCTGACCGGATTAAAATTTAATCTCTAATCTAGTCCAATTGTCCTGGGTAGCTGCCCTTAGTCGGCCAAGCCCCCCCCCCAAAAAAAAGGGTGTTGGAAATTACGGAAATAAGTTTTTCATAATGTACGCAAGAACCCTGCGGGGAATGGGAGAAGTTTTTTTTCTCTCCCAAATTTTACTGGTACCCGATTACTTTAAGCCGGATAAACCTGACAGCGATTATCTCGACTGCGTGACTTCTGGTTTGGTAGAGCCCCTCACCTAATAGACTACTGCATCGAGTGAGAGACAGAGAAGAACGAAAATAATAGAGAAAGATATTAAAATTCTATCGTCAACAACTCAACTTTAATTTCCTTCCACACGTCGAATTAATTTGGTAACAACTCGGATTTAAAAAATAAACGATCATTGTCATAACTTCTCAATCCGGTGTAGATTGGTAGACAGCCGAATTTAATTTACCAAAATAAAAATAAAAATTTTCTGGATAGCGCTATTTTTTTTTTTTCATTCTCCGACCGAAGTTCTCGTTTTGAATCCAAGTCATTTCTAGATTTACTCAGCCTGAAATAACCGGGTAGCAGAAAAACAACAGGAGCTGAGAGAGAGGAACTAGGTCTTCTACTCTCATTAAGCCGATGGGGTTAGTACATTGTGGACCTTGATTTCACAACCCCCAACACCCTGTCAAGGGTATGGGACTTACTTTAAATCTTTACATTTTCTTGAATCTGTTTTATATAGTTTTGTTCTTTGTTCTTCCTCTTGCTCTCTTTCTTTCCACGTCATCTCCAATTATTTGCGCCAGATATTCAGTATGTTCGATGATCCATTTATACCGTATTCTCCTCCTTGATATTTCTTTTCATTTTTTTTTTTTTAGCGGGGAGTTTTAAACACTCTGCATTCTTCTACATTGCATTAGATATTCATACCAGCCGCTTGAACTCCATTAATTCTTCTAGGCTTTTTTGTTTTTGTTTTTGTTCTATTGTTTTTTGATTTTCGTAAAATGTATCCATAAATCTTTTATCCTTAAAACCGATATGCCTGAGATTTCACTCTACCAGTAAGAACTCCGAAGCTGCTCAGGTCTCAACCAACAAAGAGTGGTCCCCCAGTATTGGAAACAATACCGCTAGTATTATTGTCAGTGGATAAAAAGATAGTTTGCATAATACTAAAACGATTCTAACTGCACTGTGTCCCAATGTTTTTCGGTTGTCTGATATTTGCACATCTCTACCTAACCCATCGATAAATTGTAAGTTTCATTTTTTAATGGATTCTGTATTCTCCTTACACGCTTCTGTAAATACTGTCGGCTGCCTCACGGAGTTGATACATTCTTCATTATTCCTCCGTATAGACATTATTCTTTTTCTTTCAAATTTTTCTCTTTATGCTCCATATTTTCTGCAGAATCCCTTGCCGTCTTAGAGACTATTGAATTCACGCGTCTATAAAATATTGATAGAAATTTCTCTTCATTTCTGATTCTAAAAGTGCCTATGAATCCATCTCATTAAATTCTATTCATTCTAACCGCAATCCTATCACTGTCGAAATCCGTTCCATAATTGTCACCCTATCTTGATCTAATTATTTTCAAATAGTTTCTCTTGTAGATTGCTGTAAAGAATCGAAGAAAATGAAAGTACAGATATTTTAGCTCTCTCTGCAGTACTTTCAGGAAATATTTTTAATTAGTTTCTCGCCGACGAGTTATCAAGTACAGCTTAAAAAAATGCAATTTTCAAATTAGCGTATCCATTTCCGTTCTTCCTTTTCTAGCCTTTATTCGTTTTAGATCTGATACAGCCTCATTACTCGTCCTTGGTTTTCGACTTCCCACTTCTTCCACGCTGCATTATCTCCGCAGTTATAATGTCGTCGCAATAGCATAGTTCCTAGAGCGCTTAGCTTCCGTTACGGAAGTCCCGGGTTCCATCCTGAGCGACGACAAAAGTTATTACGAAAAATTAAATTAAAATACTCACCATTTCATGTGAAAGGCAACGGCAAACCACCACATACATCATATGCGTGCTAGGTCAGTACACAGCAGACACATACACAGGACTGTACTTGTAGCGCGATAAATCAAACGATTACTAATCAGTTCCGAATGTAGTCTTGCGTGTGTACACATTCGTACTGCATATAATAATTGCCTAGTACACAACCTATATCGGTTATAGCTAAAATGTACGAATAGGTTGTCTACTAACCGAATGGCTGAAGAAATAATGGTGATGATATATATATATATATATATATATATATGTATATTAATTACAACGTAATTCTGAGGTTACCCCCCAAAAAATGTTCCAAAAAAATGTCCCAGAAAAATGTCCTAATTTTATGTAACGTTTGTTATATTTTATAGGATTTTTGTTATTGTTATTTAAAAAATGTCACAATTTTATGTAATGAAATATGTACCGAAAAATGTAACGAAAAAGTGTCTTAATTTTATATAATGAACGTTAAATGTTAGAATAGGACTTTTGTGGTTAAGGTTTTTTTTTTTGTGTTGATGCCAGTAAGAGAATTACGCTGTAAATTTTGATCATTTTATACAAAGTATAGAAGAGAAAGAGACAGAAATGAAAGCAAGAGGGGTCAAGAGGCGTTTTCATTTCTGTCTCTTTCTCTTCTATACTTTGTATAAAATGATCAAAATTTACAGCGTAATTCTTACTGGCATCAACACAAAAAAAAATAACTTAACCACAAAAGTCCTATTCTAACATTTAACGTTCATTATATAAAATTAAGACATTTTTTCGTTACATTTTTCGGTACATATTTCATTACATAAAATTGTGACATTTTTTAAATAACAATAACAAAAATCCTATAAAATATAACAAACGTTACATATAATTGGGACATTTTTCTGGGACATTTTTTTGAATGGGGGTAGCCTAAGAATTACGTTGTAATTAATATATATAACCATATAATTATTATGATGAGAAGAAACTTTTTATATAAAATTGGTTTCCACTTATTAGTAATGATTAGCATAATGCGAGATACTATAACAAGTATTAATTTATTTGCATAATTAGTTTATTCTAATTCAATTTTCTTCTCCATTATGATTTCTTTGAAATTCAAATTAATCCTTAAAATGTAGTCAAAAAAAAGTTAATAAACTTAGCTATAATATCATAATCGTTACATCTGAAGTGGAAGCATTGGTAAAAGTTCAAAGAAGAAATATAATGGTACAAACGTTAAAAGTAACCGCGTCGGTAACAATAAAATCAGCATTAAATGGGGAAGCTTGCTCAACTTTTTTTTTATTTCTATTTATTTTTTTTATATTTACTATTTTATTAAGTTATTATTATTATTTATAAATTATTAAAATAAATTACGTTTTATACAATTATGTTACTGAGTTTTATGTATTGGTAGAAAATGTAAGCTCAATGTTAACTGGACGTGTAACATTAAATACACAAGCATGTTCGACATATTCCTTATCAACAGCAATCTCAGCTGATCCAGTGACAATCATGCTATATGAATTAAACTTTAATATAACCTCTGGCTATTCGCATGGTTAATTTTATTTGATTTTTTGTTATATAAAAGTTCCCAAAATATACGCTCGATTAAATTAAAGAAACGCATTAAATAATTTTTCTCTAAATATCAACACGTTTACTAAAACTCATTTTTAACCATTTTAATTTTAAAATTTCTCTTTCTATAATAGACACATAGGACTTATTTACTCCACGAATTAATTCGAATTAACGTAAATTTAAAGAATTTTTCGTCTCCGCTAGATTTTCATATGACACTTCATACTAGAATTATAGGCGAGTACAACCTTCTAAAGCAGAAAAAATTATTTTCATTAACACTGTATTTGAGAGTTTTTCGATTCAAGAATAAAACACAAAGGAAACAATTTTTTTCTGTTCAAAATTTATTTTCAGGTATTCAATATTACTGCCAGGAGTGACGGATGATGGCTACCGAGTAATAACGGTGGGATATATGCACACAGACACAACGAACTACGTGTTCAACGACGTTATGAAACGATTTATGATGATCGTTGACATGTGGTTGTCTAAACTGGATATCTGTCCCGGTTACTATTTCCTGATTGATTGCAAAAATTCCGTTTTCACGCATTTCACTTCGGCCAGCTTTGACAGTTTACGAAAATTCTGTTTGTATTTTCAAGTAATACTTTTTTTCGTATCGATATTATCTATTTCGCTTTTTAAACGGGTAAAATATATCTTAGAACGCAACCAAAGTGGGTAACGGTTAGACTAAAGCGAATGCGTGTATTTTTAAAATTGATTTTCGGATATGACAAAATTGAACAATTGGACAGTGTGTAAATTTGACGCCTGATGAATAGTTAACATTATTGGTCAGATTTGTCGGATCGGCGAACCATCTGATCCGGTCAGGTATCAGCCGAAATCGGGCAAGTCGTAAAGTGGTCAGATATCCTTATTCATCAGTTTCTGATCTGCGTTCGTAATTAACATATCGAAGTTGAAGTTACGAAATGAAGACTGGGGTCATTGACAGATTAACTTTTAACAGATATTTTATATTTCATCTGGTTAATCTTACCAGGTAATCAACCTTTATTCAAATTTATTGCGAACTTACAGATTATAATCAGTTTATTGGTAGGTTTGACAAGCAATAAAAATTGCACGAAAATATGTATGGGCATAGTATGAAAGCTACATTCGTATATGTTGCACAGATTTTTTTATATTGAATTATTTTCACTTTAATCTTGATATAAATAAATTATAAATATAAAAAGCATACCAAATAGAGCAATTATATTTAAAAAAGGCGGACTAGTTTCGGATAACTCGATCCATAATCGTCATTCAACAATACGTATTTGATCCAAAATTTATTCTATCGATAAAATTCACCGACTACGGTAATTTGCCAGCTCATTTATTCGTAATGAGATATTTCTTTCAGAATTTTGATGGGAAGGCTAAGACCCGTTCTTGTATCCAAAAAGTTTATATATGTACATATGTATTAAAAAAAAAAAAAGTATTCATATAAAAGACAACACAAAAAATATGTTTTTATTACGAAATGAAATTTCGGATTTACAATTACACAGGCAGCTAAAACTATGACAGAATCCTAAAAATGCACCTGAAAGTGGAAAAATAGAGTAGAAAGAAATATGAATCTATTCGGGGAGAGGTTAAGTATAAGAGTGGTAAAGGTTTAGAGAATATTAAGAGGAAGAAGTTTAGTCTTCGGTGTAAAGAAGTTTTTTTTTTTTTTTTTTTTTAAATTTTCCTCCTCATCTATTTTATATGCGCCGTTTGTAACTACTAAGGTCATTACAACACATATACGGAGGTAACTTATACGTGTTCGGTCAAACCACTCGTTCTGACGAAGGCTATAACCCTTGTGACGTTAGTTGTAGTATTCGCCAGACAATCCTGTATGTTATTGGCTAGGCTATGTTGCGTCCTGAACGTGGCGAACTTTGAGCACGTGAGAAGAATGTGTGGAACTGTCGGTATACCAGCCTGGCCGCAGAAGAAGCACATAGTGGGGGGCGAAGATTTGCTAATTATATGACCGTCCGACATAGTGACATGGCCGATTCGCAGCCGGCTAAGACTTTTAAAATCATGCCGGGATATTCCCTCTGGTGGCCACCATGGTTCGACTGTGGGCTTAATGTTTTTTAAGAACGTTTCCGTAGCTGCCCATTCTGTTTTTCATTGGTTCTCGCACTTTTTTAGAAAAATATGCATCATCGAGGATGGTAGGTCCAAGTCCTCTGGCATTGGCGAGGACAACGCTGAACGCGCTTCCACATTGACTCTCTCATTACCAGGTATTCGGTGTAAAGAAGTAAATGTTATCAAAAGCAGAAACATAAACAAAAGTGATGACAGTGAATTTTTTTGACAAAGATTTGAAAATATCTGAGATAAATAAACTGATGCAGTCGATTTGGCCATGACCACCAGCAGGACGAAAGCGAAGTATATTGGAAGCGGTTAAATGATTGCGTTCGGGCCATTAGACAAAACGTTTCGTTGCTCAGAGGAATATTTATTTTTATTGCGTATTTCCGCGCCGAAGAATCTGTTATATGTTTAGTGATGATAAGCTTCATTTCCTGTATTCGTATCGGCGATATATTTTTAATTATTTCGTTTATTTGATAAAATATTTTCGTCTTTATAAGCGACGTTGTTATTTTTTTTTTTTTTTTAATCAGTAGTTTATCGTTAATTATTTAGCGCCGTTTCTTTTGTTATATTTATCCTTAGCTTTTAATTTTATTCCTTATTTATTCTGTAATGGTGTGTAATCTCATATAAAATAGGTTTTTTTTTAGTTTCCGGGGTACATTGGTTACACAATGGGTCCGCGTTTTCGTAAAACAAACAAAAAAAAACTCGATCCGCTTCTTTCTAATCTTCAAAATAATAGTTTGAACGTGACCATGACTTTTGTTGAACTTTTAATTTCATTTTCTCAACTGATGCTTCAATTTTAGTAATCTATCACGGTTTTCCACTTCTTTTTCCTATCCATTTAGACCTTCAACTCCCATTTCTAACCAGCATTTCACTATATTATCCAGACTAAAAAGAAACTACACGTTAAATCACTATCTAAAAAACCAGACTAGTCCTTCTTTTCTCTTTTTATCACGCGAAAGCGTACCCCAATTGTATTCAAAAAATTCTGTTCTTGATAAGAATTTTGGGCAGTGTGTACCCCTTACCTATTCCTAAACTAGTTTATCCCGAAGTTAACGAAGTAAATCTCGTAAATAACAAGACTGCTAGCTTTTTCTCGTCCATTTCTTCGGCCATAAAGATGACTATACTAATGATTCGACTAAATCAATTTTTTTCATTATTTTCTTTCTGAATCATTCCCTTTCCTCAACTAACCTTTCTATTTTTCCCACTAAATCTTGTTATATCGTATTTACGCTACGACCTTATAATCCTGCCTCTGTCTATCTATCCTTAGCAAATACATCCCTTTCTCGTGTTGATTGTTTTTGTTATCTTGGTATCTTCCTTTGACAGTCGATTATTTTTCTCCGAACACATTCCTTTTCTGCAATCAAAAGTCTAAACCTGCTGAAGGCCTTATCTCCAACTTTATTTTTCTATATAAATCTATTCCTAATTTTATTACTGTTCACTTTTCTATGGTTTTGCCTCTAAGAAGTCTCAACTCTCTAAATTAGATGTGATCCAAAATTCTTGCCTTCGTCTATGCTTTGGTGCTCTTAAATCCTCTCCAATTCCAGCAATTCTTGCTGAATCTAATATAGCACTTCTTTCTATTCGTAGATCCTATTTAGGCTATTGTTTTCTTACTAAACGTCTTCCACTCACGTCCTCTACGCTTATTCATTTCTACCTTTCCATTTCTAGGAACTAGCGTTTCACACGTAGGAAAACTCCTATTTTATCTTTCACCTCTCTTCGGCTTAGTTCGTTTTGCTCTTACACAATTTCCTTTGATAATCTGCTTTATTTCTCTTTCAATTTCACCGAACTCTGCCATCCTCCTAAAATGTTAATTATACCTACGCTCCCAAAATTCAACAGTACTATCAATTCTCAATTTCCTTCGCACGCAGTCGTGTTTACAGATGGTTCGAAGAGGTCGGGTGATTTCAGTGCCGTCTTTTATCCTCCCAGATTTTGGCTTTTCAGATTCTTTTTGTCTGCCTCTTTTCTGTTCCGCATTCATAAACATATTAATGACTATCCTACGTTTCGTTATTTTCATTTCCTCCAATCACCTTTTCTTTAAATTCTTGATTATATCTCACTCCAAGACCGCCCTTAAATCTATTCTCCCCTACCTGATCATTCCTGCAATTTTATTATTCTCCGTATACGCTCGTTTATCCACGTTCTTTCTTCCCTTCGTTCCATTTATATTGATATTTACTACGGGTTCCTAGTCATTCGGGCATCTTCGGTAATGAAGCGGCGGACTCCTTGGCTCGGCTTGCTGCCTCTTCCCACTCCTTCTTTAAAAAATTCCCATCGTCTACTCTCTTTCCGCTGTGCAAAGGTTTTCATCTCAGACTTTGGTATCGGATGTGTACATTTCCTCTTTCTTTAACAATTTTATCTGTCTGCACAATCCAGTCTTCCTGTTAACTCTTTATTTCCTTCACTTTGTCGTTCTGTTGTTATCTTCGTTATTCGTCTGCGTTCTTAAGCCATATTTTATTATCTTCCTTCCGTTTTCGTTTTTCGTTGGTTGCCTCTCCGTATTGTCCTCTCTACTCAAACGAAGAGCGTGTTTGCGATGCTGATCACGTGTTTATTAAGTGTTCATCTCTTTCTGCTGAGTGTTCTGCTTTCTATTCCATTTAATTGATACTCGGTCTTCCTATTCCATATTGCGCCTCTTATGTCCTATCTCTTTTCCTTCTCCACACATTGTTCCTATTATTTGTAGCTTCCTCCTAACAACATTTGATACCGTATCAAGATATAATTGATATAATTGACTCCTTTCTTTCCTAATTGTTCCTGAGTAAAGGTCCTATTGTTTGGCTGTAGATATATACTGTAAATCTTCAGCTAGCTGCAGACAAGTAGTAGCTGCGAAAAGGACATAGGTGTCGATGTAAGTGCCAGTCAAACGATGAACTTTTTATCTCACCAATCGGCTTTTACTATATGATAACACGATATGTACTACGAAAAACACGAACAAAACAGAACACAAGCGACCCGTGCGCAACCAATGACAGCCGATATTTTAAAACTAGTTTTTCAAAATCCAAAGTAATTTCTTTAGTTTCACATCGTAAAATTTTCAATTATGTATTTATTTTAGAACTTTCTGACAATTTACGTTTGTATTATAAAACTGTTTTTAGTTTTTATGCGCCCAAATATTTTGTAATTATAATAAATGTATGAGTCCCGTATATATATTATTTGTTTAATAAATGCACTGCTGCTTTAATGAATTTAATATTCCCGCTCCGCATAATAATTTTAAGCACATTTACATTTTTTTCTCTAAAAATATATGTGTATGTACATATAAGTATTAGAGTTTAACAGTTCTATTTATCTATATGTATTAATTATCAGAGCTTGGAATGGATTTTCAAATGTACGAGTAATGATGTTTTTTTTTTTTAAATTGTACGTGGATAAATTGTAATACTTCGCGTAATATTCTATTACAACCCGAGTTAAATCGCTGCTACTATTTCTAAATTATTTTCAGGAAGCTCTTCCAGTTAGATTACAAGCCGTTATATTCATTAACATATCACCAGCAGTAAATATGTTATTGAATGTGGTTAGACCAATACTATCGAAGAGATTGGTAAATCTGGTATGTAATTATTTCTTTAGAACTAATCTTATAATAGTATAAATGATCATGTCTGTAATACAAAACGGACTAAAATTTTTCTTTAAAAATACATTTTTTTCTACTATAATCAGAGAATTTTTAACTTTATAAATCAGTTCAAATGAGATCATTTCCGACCGATTCAGATACCTTAAAGGGCTAACGTCATTATCTCACCACGTTAAGTATAAGTGATAGGTATTAAATGGAAAAATTTTACAATATGAAGGATATGGTAGATAATGTTTTTAATGTTCGCAAAGGATGGCAATTTCAGATCGTAACGGAAAGATATAGAACGTTAACAGCGTAATTTTTATTCGGTTACTGAAATTAATCCAATATTTAGGTATATTCACTGTACGTTTTACAGCAAATTTTAAGTAATTAGAATAAGAACCACGAAACCCCGTAAAAGCCACTTTTTTCTTTTTTCATTCCAGTTTACAAAAACCATTAAATAATTATCAATTTATTTGGTGAACTGTTGGGCTTACCTTTGTCTGTCATTAATGCTTGGTAATATAATTTTTGAATGAACCTCTTCAACTGAAAACTATTTATTTCAACTCGGGAAAAGCAGATATAAAAAAAAAAAAAAAAAAAAAACATTTTTGGATCATTCGTGAGATAATTCGAGCTTATAATCGTGATACGTGACATTATTAGATGCCGTTATAAACGATGTTACTTTATACCGTTAATATAGAACACATCAACCATCCGGTTGCCGGTGCAATTTATCCATTGTATCTAATAGGTAAGTCTGTAGCGGATAGAAAAATTAGAAAGGTTTGATTTGTTGAAAATATTTTACTGTTCAAGGCTTGATAAACTGCTGAAGCGTTAACAATTATGATCATATTAGAAGCACAATTTTACCTTCGAATAAACTTTTTTCTTCCTAATTACCCTTCGAGAGAAATTTCTATTTCTACGTTAACCTTTATTAAAAGCTTTTTTTGATTACTACAGATCAATATTTTCCGTAATACAATTTGTGAACTTTTTAATTCCAGCTGAACGGCAATATTTCATTGGAAACTTCTGATGCATTGACATATCTTGGAAAAATACATTCCAAAAATGACATCACAATTATTGTGAATTTGTTTACTGAAAAATTTCTGTCCTTAATATCAACTTTTACTATATATACAGTTGCACTTCATAATGATTATTATTCTAACATACTTTTATCATGTAGATACCGAGCACTACGCAAAAATGTACGAATATAAAGAAACTTCCCTTATGCTAGGTTAATGTCCATAGTTAAACAAGCCCAACAGAAAAAAAAAAAAAAAAAAATGTACGAATATGTTGGAGCTAAGAATCGATAAATGAAATTAGTTTTTCAGGAGGTAAGTTACGAGAAATTGGAGATTGAAAGAGAGAGGGCTAGAGGTTTCTCCCAAGAGTTTTTCTTTGGTGTTTTATGAACAAATCTGACTTTTAGAATTTTTTTGAGAAAGAAAATTGGAAAGAGAAAGCAGAAACGAACTAAAAATTGCTTGAATCAAAAGCCGTTTTTTGCACATTGCATCACAATAAAGAGGTTCCGGTTTTTTTATCTAGAGAAGAACGAGTTAAAGCAGAAAAGGTAAAGATTCAGCGCAGAAATTGTACTGAAAAATTAGGTTTAAATTGGAAGAAATTAAAGAAAGCGAGAAGTCAAGAGCGGTCTACTTTAGAGAAGATCCATTTAGGGAGAGTGAAGAGGTTTATAAGAAGTAAAAGAAAGAAAATCCTTGAAGAGAATATTGTTCAGCATGGAACCGCTAGTATTATTTTAACCATTACAGTGAAAAGGGAACGGAAGAAATCAGTATGAAAGATGGCAATGGGACGTAAATCATAGTTAGGAGGAATGTAAGCTGCAATTAAATGGTTTTGGGCCAGTTATTAAGGATGTGAGCACGATTCCAATTAAAATTATTAGACAGGGTAGGAGGATGAATATTGTGGGTTAAAAAATAGATATCGGGTTCGATTAAAATTACTGAGCCGTCACTGCGATTGGAACTAATTTAAAAAAAAAAAAAAAAGCCTCGAATATTAAGGTCAGGGAACTTTTTTAATCGAGTTTCTGAGAACAGCGCAATATTTGTATCCAATGAGTCGCCTTTAAGAGCATTTCCATTATTCGTTCTAAAGCTAGACTGTTTCACTGTGACATTTTAAGTTAACAAGACGTAATAAAGAGAGAAACGAGAAAAATGAAGTGAAAAGAAAGGCTGAAAGAAAGCGAAAACAAGCTTGCGAGATAATAAAAGAATAACGCATGCCCCTAGACGAGTTTATGAATGAGTCATAAATGTTGTATTCATCTGGATTTAATTTCAGCCCGATCAAGGGGTAAGTAAAGAGCGAAAGATAGAATAAACAGAGAACTGATAATAGAGTGTTATTTATATATTTTATTTATGCTAATTACAAAAAAATTTCCTGTGATTTATGCTCTTTTCCCCGTTTACTCTATATACCGGTAAGTTAATAAATCTTAACTTTCAGGCGCGGTATGTTACCAACCAACCTAGTTAAAGGCACCATCGAGCAACAGCAATGTAAAACACTGTGTTTATGATGTATAACTCTAAATGGCAGGAAAATAATCGTAAAAAGGCAAAAAACGATTTAATCAGGAGCAGCGAAACGAACAGCTAAAATTAAAAGGGCGCGCTGAAATAAACAGTAAAACCTTTTATATAAATTCAATGTTGAGAATGAAGAAATGAACATTACTAACAGAGCCGTATGTAAATAACTGTTGTAATTATTTTTAAAAATCATTGTAGATAGAAAGAGAATAAAAAGTAGAAAAACATTCATAAAAATAATGAGGTAGTCGACAAATAAAAGATATAAACGGAAAAGAAATACTGGGGAAAAGGACAGAAAACGTATAAGAATTAAGATAAAAAGAAATAAAAGCGAAATTGGAGAGATTGCTGATTACACTGGTCTGCAAAAATTCGGACAGCTGTCCCTATATTTCAGAAGGGAGATGCTAACGGCTAACTTTCTGACTTCCGCTCTTGTCAATTCAAACCTTCCGATCAATGAGCTCCTTTTCAACTCCCAGCAACAAAGTCAGACTACTCTGTGTGTTCCTAACTGTGCAACTAACATCAAAAAATTTATTCTCAATCCTCCCGTTTCTCCAGTGTACACTAACCCTCCTCCTTGGCTTTTCCTAACCCCAGATATCAATCTTAACTTAATCCATCTACCCAAATCCATATATCCCGACTACATCCTTCATCAACACATTACTTTTGAAACTGTCGAATACGCTAACTACATCTTCTACTTTATGGATGGCTCAAAATCTACTGGCTATGTTAGATCAGCCTTTTTTGTTCCTCCTACCACACATCGCTTTCGGCTTCCGAAATCCTGCTCTGTATTTTCGGCTGAATCTTTCGTCATCTTGAAGTATCTTGAGTTCCTCTCCTCCGCTCCGCCTCTTTTTAAATACCTCACCCTTACTGATTCACTCAGTGTTCTAATGTCCCTCTACAACTTTTACACGGATAATGCAATTGTACAACGCATCCTTCTCCTTCACGATCTCCTTATTCGATCCCAAATTTCTATATCTTTCATGTGGATCACCAGCCATATTGGTTTCCCTGGTAACGAGGCCATCGACCGAGCTGCTAGGGAGGCATCCCTGCTTCCATGCATATCCTCGTACTTCTCTTCTACCAGCGATATGAAACCCTTCTTGAAATCCCTTATAATTAAATCCTGGGAATAAATATGGAGTTCTAGTTAACAAAAAACCTTTTTCTTGTTAAACTTGATCCTCTATCTCAGATCCCCCTTCCATTCCGTTCAAGGAAGAAAAATATTATTCTTACCAGACTTAGGATTTCTCACTCCCTCCTGACCCATTCGTTTCTCCTACAACGCACTGATCCCCCTCTTTGTCCCTTTTGCCAAAGAACACAGCTTTCCATTCCCCATTTACTAACATCTTGTCATTCCCTTATAGCACTTAGAGCCCAGCATGGACTCCCCCCTTCCTTACCACAACCCCTAGCTAATTTTCGGTGTCATATCCGCAGTGCGTTCCAATTCCTTCATTCCCTTAACCTCCTAAATTCAATTTAGTATCCCTTCCGTTCCCGGGCGCGTATAACCCGTTTGAGCAGCCGGCGCCTGTACCTTCTAATGTAATAATAATAATAATAATAATAATAATAATAATAATAAAATTCTCTCCTGATTTTTATGCATAATTATATAAAAAAAATACAAATCACGTATACATTTTTTTAAATGTAATTTTTTAATAAAACTTTTCTTTTTGCTTCAAATTTAAATATTATATTTTATAACTGATACAATATTGATAAAATTTGTTACGAAACATCAAAAACCATTAAATAATCTAATTACTTGCTGTTAATAGTATGTCGCTTTGCAGTTTTTTTCCTTTTCATATTTTCTATTGGAGTTTCGCGACGAATCGGCCAACGAAAATCGGCAAGCATTGCTTCTAACCATTTCCCGTTGTAGCGTCTCTCTATGTGCACTACCTTTCACCATGCTTATCTGATACTGCTCAAAAATTTGCGGGGAAGAAATATAAGTGAGAGTCTAAAAAATTAATTTTAAGGGCCATGTTGCATTTCAGAGCTTTATACGCAAAAAGAAGTTCTTGGATGATTTCTTGCTAGTTTTCATTTTTTTTGTTTTCAAGAAAATTATGACACACTTATATGAATGCGGTCCATGCTCTTTTTTCAGCTTTATTCAACGTACTTAAAAAATTTGAGTCCTTCATAAGCTCTCGTATTTGGGGACCTACAAAGATTCTTTCTTTCAATTTCGCATTGCTGATTCCAGGGAATTTGATTTTGAGGTATTGAAAGCCTTCACCATCTCTGTTCATGGCTTTTTAGAAAATTTTTCATAAGACTCAGCTTTATATGAAGTGGTGATAAAAAAATTGTTTCACTTTGAACTAAAGGTTCTTCTTTTACATGCTTGACGACTCCAGGCATCAAACTCGCTCTTTTCGGCCAATTTTTCACTACGTAGTGCTTATCTCTTGCGCGACTATCCCACTCGCATAAAAAACAACAAAACTTTGTGTATCCTCCATGCAATCCAGTTAACATTGCTACAAGTGTTAGATCAGCACGGATGTTCCACGTATATTGTAAATATTGAATTTTTTCCAATAACAACTTCATATTTCCATAATTTTCTTTCATGTTTGTTGCATGTGCTAGGAGAATTGAAGAATATTTATTGCTATTACGAAGTAATACAGCTTTTAAACTGATTTTGGACGAATCAATAAAAAGTCGCCATTCCTCCGATCCTTTGGGAAAACCCATTTCTTGTAGAAGTCCTTTAGCACCATTACAAAATACCAAATCACCCTTTTTGGTGAAATAACTCATAAAATCTTCTCGTCTGTTATGAAAATATGAGACCTTTGTATTTTCATCTAACAAATTCCATTGTTGTAATCTTGATCCGAGAAGTTAAGCCCTAGATTCTGAGAGTCCTAAATCGCGAACAAAGTCATTCAAATCAGATTGCGTAAGAAGACGAGGTTTTGTTAAGTCTGTATATAATGACAAAGAAGCAGAGGAAATACCTGATTGGCTAAGTGTAAGATAAGCGTCTCTCATATCGTTCTCTCTCTTTCTATCAGTGTGAGTGTCGTTTTCGTGTGTACAAATACGATCTTTACTGAATGGAGCACCGTTAATGCAAGAACGACAGACAAAATATATATAAATTTGAGCTATTAAAAAAAAACCTTTCAAATAAATATATACGTGACAGCAAAAAATGGAAAGCAAATCTGGATTCAGCACGTTGAACTCCTCATATTCATCATATTTTCATTTAAAGGAGGATTTCGTTGCAGACCAGTGTTATCAAAATTATCAAAAGACTGCAAAACTCGATATAATACTGACATTTTATCATTTATGCGATTCTGAATTGACGATTAATAGATAGTCTGTAAAGTTCTCATAAATAAATATTACACGCGTTCACTAGAGTAGTCAATTTTTGTTGTCTTTTCTTTTAATCATCAGTTTAAAATTAACTTTGTTCGGCGTGTCTTCTGTATTTCTACGAATTTTTCACTCTCCTTTTCCTGCTGCTATTGGTCATTCTACAGCGGAAAAAAATCGAATCCGATTTCCTTGTAAGCAAAATCGACTGGCTGGCTGCGCCCATGATATCGTACATCCAAATCTATTATACATTAATACTGCCGCTCGGTTATCGTTGTCAATCGAATTTATAGTAAATACAATTTATAATGTATTGTTTTAGTTGCTTTTTTTCTTTTTTATGCTAAAACACGCTCGAGTAATAGTTTTGTATAACAATAAAACGGGCGCAGTACAAAAAATAATTTCAGTTTTTGAAATTGACACCACCGATTTAACCTAAAATATTAATCGCGTCACTCACTTATTATTAAAGTCGAACAGCTTTTAATATTTACACTCTTAGCATATAAAGCTTTCTTCTCTTTTCGCAGGTAACTTTACAAATCACGATATTATTTTTACTAATGAAGAAGTGAATATAATCCTCTACCTCTTTTAAATAATTTTCTTCCTCCCATTTACATCCGCTTAACTTATTTTTAAAATTCAGCCTACATAAATATATTTGTTTTACTTACTGTCTGTTTAACATTTCTTCAAGTCTTTACATAACATCCTTATTAACTTGATAGCAGCTTCTGCTAACTTGGTCTTCGCTTTAACGGTTGTTTGTCCTTTTTTGAACATATCAGTTACCTTCGTTCGTTCATTTTTGAAGAATTAAACTTTTCCAAATCCTTTTCTTCAACAAATCGAGATGAAGATTATAACATTCTGAATCATTCTCTATAAGTTCCGTAATTCGTTTTTTATGGTAACGTTTCTAGGTTTCCTTTTTTGTAAAATATTCCGAATTCTTGTTTTCATCTTCACCTTAAGACTACTGCTTCCTTTGTAAACATCTTCCCATAGGTTCCTTAAAATTTACACCTATTTTATATCGAAACAAGCAATTTATTCTAAAAAAAAAAAAAACAACTCATATTTCACTTCCGTTTTATAAGATTTACACCATTCATTATTTCATTATTTCCGGTAAGAAACTTTCTTCTCTCTCCTAACTTAACATTTTTTCCTTTACTAATCGTAAATTTTTCAACATTATCAATTCATTATTTCCTCTTCATTTTCTAATTTTTTAGTAGACAAATCGAAGAGCCCTCGTGGCTTTTTCTTTCCTTTACTTCGCTCACAATTACTCTGAAAGCTTTAAGCCTCCTCCATCCTGTTCAATTTTCTTTTTACGGTATTACACACTGTCGCTATTATATGATCTCACTGCGCCACCCGGCAGCAAATTTCTAATTACCTCTGATGTCAGAAGTGTTTTACGGTCACTCTTCTTACGATTTTACTATTTTTCTCGTTTAGTTATTTCAAAAAAAAAAAAAAAAAAAAAAAAAAAACTTTAATTTCTACTACACTCTGATTGAGACTTTCTCGGTGAATAATCCTTAGCTGTGTTGATATTGAAGGAAATGAAAGGGTTGATTATCCATGTCATTGAGTACAGTTTTCAACAGTCTCCCTATCGAAAAAACCCTACTAATAAACTATTTCTGCTATCTGAAAAAGTTACATCTTTCCGGTCAGGCATACCTCATTCTTTTCTAATCAACCTTCTTCCTTAACTTCTTAAACAACCTGTTTTTTTGCTTTGTTTCTAGTTTTCATACATTTCTTCTTTATGATGTTATTTTCTATACTGCCCTAGTTTACGCTCTGTTTAAACCATATAGTCTGCTAATCTTTACCTGACAGTTTTTTTAATTTGTGTATTCTGCATATTTTTTCACTTTCCCAGTAATAATTGAGAATGCACTCCCAATCATATCTTCTTTGATCACTTTATCTTCCGAACGTTTCTTACTTTATTCTTAATTACGTTATTCCTGCTCTCCCTACGATACTTCTTTTTTCTAATACCTTTTATCGTTTCCGCTCTAAATTCCTTCAACGTTTCTGCCTTCCGTCGCGTTAAAATTTAAACAAATATTCCTTTATATTTAGCGTTCTTTCTCAAAGAATAAAAATCACTACTATTTCGTAGATAGAGTCATGTATTCCCCCCTTCTTTTTTTTTTTTTTTTTGGATAATATAAATAAAAAATACAGCGTTGAATAAGGAACTTCATAAAACAATTATTAATATATTTATTTATTTATAATCGCACCTAGTTAAACAAAACATAGAAATTTTAATCGTACAATATCATTAATAATAATGATAAAATATAATATTAAAATAATGTTCACATTAGATCGGAATTTTAAAAGTCGATTTTCTCGCGTAAATACATATAATATCGATATAAAACGTTTTTGTTTGTTGTATTCTTAAAATCAGAATATTACAAATTATGTGTTATGGATTTTTATACTATTTTAACTTTAAATATAATATTACCATGAATATACATACGGAGCTTTAAGACCCTGAAATATGTCGGTACTATATTTTATTATTATTATTAATGATATTCTACGATTAAAATGTTTACATTTTGTTTTACTTAGTGCGATTATAAATAAATAAATATATTAATAATTA